>JBCEWB010124424.1:0-11413 GCA_039654565.1 Peronia peronii | reverse complement strand
CCCCATTGTAAGAATAAAACATGACCACTGGCGCCATTATCAAGTTGTACAGCTCGGCGAGGAGACAAAGAAAAAAAAAACCAAACAAACAAAACAAAGGACATAACAACTGCATGAGGAAGAAGGCAGGAAGCAAATTAGAAAAAAACTGCAATACAAATGAGAGAAATCCTACAATGATCTTAAGGTAGGAGAAAGTAAAAAAAAAAAACAAAACCGGATCCCACCCCAAGACGCTGTAAAACCCAGGATGCAATTTCTATATAAACAACAAACCACTAAAACCAATGACCGGAGAAAGGAGCAGAAGTCCACAGCCCTATAAATAAGTCCACTGAGCAGTGGAGCTAAGAAGCGAGATGTAGTTTTTTTTTTTTATTGATCTTGGTTTTTGTTTTTCATTTTAATTCAATACAGAAAAGCAAAAGATATAAAAGGTTTACTGGAATTATTAAATGTGACCAGTGCTTTCAAATTAACCAGATCAATAAACAGATATAATTCAAGCCAGGCAACAACGAACAAAGAAAGATGAGCATGTATAACTATATTATTTTACATCTTTTTTTTTCTTCTTGATTTTCAAAGGACAAGAGATAACATTATAAGATCCGGGAACTGTTGTTAAATAAGGGAAACGCTATAAAATAAACTTACTCCTGGGCTTTCTTGCCGCTCGCTTTGGTTCTTGTTGTCGTAGTTGCGGCGTCCTGATCTCATATTGCAAATTCGACTCTAATGTTTGATTTCTGTCTTTTGTCCGCCCTTTTCTCACCCTATCCTCCCGTTATTACTAAGCTGTCTTAACCTTTTTATTTCTTGCAATGAGGAACTATCCTTCAAGAAAACCACCATAAAGAGAAATAAGGTCCATAGGCCCAACATAATGATTCAGAGGAAACAGCGGTCGTTGACATGTTTCTGAGACGCACGGGTTAGCGGATGAGCTCCGTCTCAGAAATTATCTCGGTATTGGATGACACCTTGAGGACTCATTTCTGAAGCTCTGGGGACATGCGGTGCTGGGCACAATTGAAGAATGCTAGAAAGCTATGGCTCATAGGAGATCATATTTGTACTAGCCCTTTTTATTCTACCCATTAGAGGATTGCTCTAATAGCATCTTCCCATATTTTACATTATAGGCTGGACAGACTTATTTATACCTCCTTGTGCCAACTCAAAAGTGCAAATAAAATGAACAAGTCACATAATTCTTGACAGAAAAATGAGATTTTTAAATATATAGAATATTCCACCGAAGCTGGTTAGAAACCCAGTGTCTTGCACATGGACACCAGCTTTCAATCAAACGTATTCCAAATTGCTTACAATCTCTCTCCAATTGTTACTGTTTCATCGTAGAACAAATTTGACAGCAAGTGAACATATAATAACTGTGAAGTTTCCCTCGACGGAAAAAGCTTGTTAATATTACACATAAAATGCAACGTTTGCTCCCAAGTGAAGCCTTCAGCTTTCCTTCTCAGGATAAAAAAGATGTTGACAGTATTCAGTCCCCCTCCTCCCCCACCTCCTCCCCCCCCCCCCTTCCCCGTTAACAGCACCCATTTATCTGTCAGATCTGATTCTCAGACATACACAGCCAATATCTTACAATGAAACCTATGGTCTAGTGCGTTTTGGAGAATAGTTCTGGTAAACCATCAGTCCGTGTGATCTACATCCATGCCAAATAGGGTGATAATAATAATGAATAGGAACCTACTTAGCTTAGTTCTCTCCCAGTAATATGAGATATATAAGCTCTTTATCTCTGTGCCACAATTGGTGCAGCCATGTCAGGATATCTGAACCCTGGCAAATCCTCCAGAGACCAGATTACAACCTGTGGATCCTTGAAGATATCCATAAAAAGAAATTCTCATCAACAATTATTTTTTAGGCGGCCCCAATGCCTTTATTAAATTGTTCTTCTTCTTTTTTTTTTTTTTAACCAATCTTCTACTGATAATTGTCTTCTTGGTCTGTTTCCTAGGCAATATGTTAATTTCCTATCATTTTTACTTTTGGTGATACCATAGTTAGCTCTATTACTTCTTGTTGAAAATAAGGAGTTTCGATTTGTTTGTAAAAGCAGACAAGCGAGTGCTTTACAATCATCCGAGTTATTTGTTTCCAGTCGAAATTATCAGTGCATTACTTCTCCGGTATGTCTAGTTTGCTGTTGTGTGCCTGGTGACAACGCTCGCGTCACCTCTCGCTATAAAACAGGGCACCAGACATAAGTACTTGAACAGCAATTTGCCAGTGAGTCTACACGTGAGAACGAGTCCGATAACAGCCTCTTTGTCTGTCTGATGGTCTGTCTTTTAAGTCGCTTAGCTCCCTCTTTATCAATCTCGGCCCCTGAATAGCGGTAAAAGATCTATTGCCCCAATGAGACCCCTTTGTGAGAAAGAATCGTGGACCGCAAAATATCACCTGTGTGTGTGTATGCGTTGGTTGTATAAAACTTCTTAAAATCACTAGTAACGCGAGCACTCTGAGGAGAGCCCCTGAAGGCTTTCACCTTACCACTTGATAGTTTAAAATGTCTCCTTTAACCAATCCCCCGCATGGATCACGGAGATTTAATGCTTTGCACTAAATATAATTTAGACACTCCATCGGATAACTCGGTAACACTTAAGACTGTTTCTGACCGACTTGGAGAACGAGAAGCTGTGAATTAAACTAAATGAATCTTAGATCTAATCCGTCAACTATATGTGTCGATATGGTAGACTTGTGTGTCACTGCTGCTTACCCTTGTCCCATCTGAGATTAGCATGGCTAGTCTGAAGGCGGTGATTTGACGACTCGATGAAATCTTCCATTTAAATTCTTTTACATTTCACAAGTAGGTAAACTGGTTATGAAGATCAAAATCATGTTTTGTTATACATTATTTTATGATCAGCATGTAACAAAATATCAGAAACATGATGAGAACATGAGAGCTAAGATTTAGAGATAGAGCGGGAGAGCGTCTGGAAAAAAGGACATAAAGTAAGGAAAGAGAGAAAAGAAAGAAGCAAACAGGCAGACAAAAATGGATCAGAGACGAAATTATATTGATAATAAATACAGTGACAAGCGTTTTATTCATTTGTGTCCAACCATACGGGATAAGTATAAAAACAAATAATTGTCACTGTTTGGGCTAGAGGCGATGAAGTAGTGTGTAATTTCAGTAGAGTGCACCTGAGCTATTACTTTCAGTACTTTTTCTATTCACACTAATCTCTACCAAAGGGAAAGGTGAATCTATACATGAGTACCTCATAAAGATAAAGACATATTGCAGCCCTTAACCTGTGATTTTACCTGGCGCCGCTAATGCGACAGCAGTACGACCAGCTAGTTAATGCCAATCATTTACCTCCCGCTACGAACTCTGGTAGCGTTCGCTTACTTATAACCCGGACACATGTCACATTCTTTGTGGCTCCAGAAATGTCTGAACACTAACTTGTACCTGTCTGTCTGAGCGCAGATCAAATCACTTTCAGAAAAAAATAGGAACAATCTGATAATAATCATCGAATTACTTAAGTTTATTTTCAACATATTTTTCCTGAAGAATTCAGTTTCTGTATTTAGCAATGAAACACACACATACACACACACACACACAACCAAAACAAACAAACAAACAAGCATACAAACTTCAAATTGTAATTTTGGGTTGTGAAACAGATGCATAATCTTAAAAGACGTACTTAATCTGGAAGACTCTATAATAAAGAGAGTAATCACAGGAGTTTTGATACTGCTATATCTTGACAATAGATACAGCTGAAGTAAATATATTGTCCACCACACAACAATTGAACCTTCTTCAACCTGTCTTTCATGGCTTTTGCATGTAATATAAATTCTTTGCGTGTATATGAAAATGATACTTCAACTTTGAAGATCCGATCTCAGTACATTCGAGAGAGGACAAAATCAAGGAGAAAACAGTGACAACATATTTGCAGAAAATATGCAAATTAGTGAGATAAGTTTAGACCAACAGAAACTCAAGTCATTTCCATACAAAATAAACAATCTTGCAATTAATTTAATGAAGCGGTCACAGTTATTGCTTTCAATTATTTCTTGTGAGGCGCGTACTTGTTAAGTATGCCAATATTCAAACTTAAACTTGTACAAACAAGAGCTTTGATAATAGACAGAGATTCACCGTCGGCGGTGAATATATATATATATTTTTTATTTTACTCCAGTGGAAAAGAGTGGTTTACATAAACAATCGCGGCAGCCTCACTTGACAGGAAAAAGGGTGAGCGCCTGGCTATTAATGAAAAGAATAACAGTCACTATCCTACGAATGTAGCGAGGCAGAATCACTATCCTAGGAATGTAGCGGGACAGAGTCTGGAATCTACCTGCAGAACAGGTACTAGGTACCCGCATTTTTGCAATGGTGTTCCCTTTCCGTGACCTCCTGGAGACTGGAATGAAAACAAACACAGCAGGGCGTCTAAGAATAAAACCAGATAAACATTTAAAAAAAAAAAATAACAATAACTTTCAATGATGATTTAGCCGTGTGAAGAGAAGATTAAATCATGCGCTATGATATTTTCGTTCATTCTCAATGACGAGCCAAGGTTAGAGATGCTAATATAGTGATGCTGTTCTTGTGAGTTCAAAAGCAAAATCGACAGGACAGCAAATGGTGAGAGGGAGAGAGAGAAGAGGGAGAAGAACCACTGTACATAATGACCAATACATATTATTATTATTATTATATTATTTTATTATTTCTATACAAAATTAGTTATGGAAATTAATAGAGCAACCTGGCTTCATTTCATATTGAACTAAATACCATCTTATGTTTATGTTTTTTTTTCTTGGAGATGGTTGTTTTAATTGGTAATCGGCATGAGTCGAGCATATTATGACCTCAAGAGAAATAAGCGTGCCCACTGTTGTGGCAGTGATAAATGACAAGTTTGCCAGTGACAAACACCAGGTTCCCGATGAAGTATCAATTAGTCCGAGCATTTGACATGGTAGAGGAGCTCATCATTTCAGTCTATTCTGTTACCCATAATGACTTGTTGCTTGTTGGTATTGTATTGAATTAGTTCATCCTTTTGTCCGGAAATTCATGATATCTCTATAAAATGACAAGCAGTGTTGTGATTGCATCATCATCCACGAAGTCGAGAGATGGAAGGAGAACTTCCTTCAAGAACAATATGCAGACATTTACATACACACAGGCATACACACTACAGCATAGTGTATTCAGAAATTATGTGTTTCTCTCATTGCTATATGGGGAGTTCAAAACTGTGTGATCTGCACATAACACTGCAAGTCTGGTGGAAAGAATCGTAGAACTAACTATAGACCTCATAATTACATACATATTATATGTTACAGTGTATAAATTGGCTCAAAAAATTAAATAGCACTTTAAGGCTTTACTCATACCATAATTGCTTATGTTAGTTTTTGGCCAAAGTGAGTTCAGAGGTTATAGCTGAATACTTTGAGTATTTTACTAAGTTGTTCCTAAATCATTGTCTCCAGCATTGCATTTCAGAGGAACCTTGTACCATTTGAAACAAAACATTTATATGACGTTTTTGTCGTAAAATGGAATTGTTCCCCCCCCCCTTTTTTTTTCAAAATAACCAAACTTGACTTAGGCCTTTATGCTATGAGTGTGGCGAATAGACAGCTCTAGATCGAGAAAATTCACCAGTCCCAAGAACGCTGTAGCGAATTGGTGAAGGATGTTAAATTTCTTTCGCAGGACATATCAAAGCTATACACTTTTAACGTTTATGATAGGAGAAAGAACGAGGCAAAAAACTGCTTTAAATCTACGTAAGTTAGCATTCCAATGAGGACCTTATTTGACGAATGAATATAATTCTTTTATAGGAAATAGCTAGGTTTTACAATGCTTGCTGAAGCGAGACTGGTGGGAAAGTTAGTCAAGCCTTCAGTCTTCAGCTAAGCTAACAGAATGCACGGACAACTTACCAGACACCACGAGCTTTTTGAACGTATGTCATAATGTTAAAGGTATCTGCCGCATGTCACCAGGATTTTGAAACGGTGGTATCTCAGCCTTTAAATCACCGATAGACAGAGTAGGGATAAGTGGAGGGACAAATATATTAGAATGGTGAATACAGATATTATGATAGACAGACAGGCAGAGTGACACATAAGCAGACAGGCATACACTCTGAAAGATAGACGAATAAACCTGCATATACTGCTACTAGTAAAGAATCTCAGTTACAGTTCAGTGCGTGATGGACGTAAAAATAATATTGATACACGTGGACAGATAGACAGAAAGAGTATTTTTATTCATCATTTCTGCCGCCCTTTAACCCTATGGGTGTCAAGCTTCTAATAGAAATCTCCCACTGTCCCCTCTTTCGATACCAATAAACTGATATTTGTCATCGTATGATGGACTGATCCTACGGTCTATTTCAGCACTGGGTAATGCACATGGACCTTAAGTTCCAGTGACTCATTTTGACTTCTCAAGTTCCATTATAAATAGGCTGGCATTTGTAGGATAAATGGAGCTAGAATGACAGAGGCAGGCAAGAGAGAGAGAGAGAGAGAGAGAGAGAGAGAGAGAGAGAGAAACCGCAAATGAAAGTGGATAAGCACGAAGTGAGATCACAGGATGAAATGTATTCAATACTGGGATAGTACCAAGACTGTTGAAAACGGCTTGAAGGCTGAAGCCGTGATGGTATTGGCGTTGGTGATAATACTCAGGGGGCTGAACAACTGTGATGATTATGTGAGGATGTGAGAAAGAGAAGGTGATGAACACTTTAAAGAAAACTTATATAGCCAAAGAAAAGCAGGAAAAGTACGAAGAAATGCATGATGGGAGATCTGATTAGAAAGGGTATAAGTCATTGAGAAACAATAGAATCGAGGATAGTTGAGGAATAAGGGGAGGGGAGGGGGAGAGAGATATTATTAGTGCAACAGTAAATAGACAATGACAGTAAAACCTCACGACCAAACCAACGCATGTAGCCCCTGGACTCACCTTTCAATGCAAGATCACTCGAATTTATCAAAGTACGACGATGAAAAAAAAAGAAATATCTTACATTGCCATTCAGCGATAGTAAAAGAGAAATAATAATAGGCTCTGTAAACCGATCGTTCTAATCATTTTCTCTGAGTTAAAACCCGTTTTGATTAAATAAAATTTCCATACATAAACTCAGTCGATTGGAACCGTCTACAATCTCCAGACACACGCGGTTTTTTCTTCAACAATTGAACATATTGAACGTATAGGCCCAACATAAAGAATGCCATAAACCAAGAAACTAAATAGGCCTACTACTGCTACTGAGAATAGACTGACCAATCACAGCCACAAGCTCAAAAACTAACACTTTTTCTCAGAAATTGAAAACCTCATAACACAGTAACATTTTGAAAAACATCATACAGAAGCACTTCCTACTCTCTTCGTGAAGATACAATTTCAGCGAATTCAGGCAAAATTTTATCGGTTTCAAGCGTTTTGAGCCGTGGACTTTATGATTCTTGAACTGTTTGTCCGGCAATGCTAATCAGCGACTGGCGAAATTTTTCTTCTGGCCATAGTGGAAGCCAAAGACGTCATGGTTCCTCATAGGTTGCTTAAAGACAAGAAGGATAGTTTCTGTGGTGAGCAATGCCATGGCACCGGCCCCCCACTCACGCGCAGTCTGACCAAAGGACGGAACTCGCCGGCGGCGCTGACAGCACCAAAACTCTATCACGAGTAACAGGAGAAATGTAAATCGTGGTATCTGACTGATCAGTTAATCATACGATACATGATGTGGCGATGTAGACACATTGCTGTTATTATTCATAACCACTGACAGTTTGCAGGCTATTATATTACCTGTTAACATTTATAGAAAGATGTATTAAGCTATGTTTATTTGGCAAATTTTCATGACATTTCTCACTCTTAGATTACTTCTGATTAGCTCTAGATTTTTTTATTTGACATTAACAGTTTGTCTCCACATGACTTATTTACGGTAGTTTGGCGGACAGAGGTGAACAGAATGTTGTAACATAATCCTATATAAACCAAACTAATCAAGACAGATCGATGGTACAGTGCCAAGAGGATATCTGCGCTTCTCACTCTTATCACAGTACCACTGTATGTCTTTGTCCTGGTTACAAAGCAAATCAACTGTAATCTGTCAGCCTCTGAAATAACAAGCTCAAGTGGCCCGCAGCTAAAGTATGTTCTTACGTGAGAAATACATGAGAAGGAATTTGATGGAGATAGCCTGTAAGTGTTCTATTCCGGAGGCAAAACTAATGGACAATTTATCACTTTGATGTGTAACCTGTGGCTCTTTTAAAGTGATAGTAATCATTACTAGCAAACAAGAACAATAACCAGAATTTGATGTCTTTTGTAAAATATGCAATCCCAGTAATCTGAAGCTACACTTTGAGTTGATTCTCTCTCGAAGGACAATGATTTTGTGATTTTGTCTTGTTTTGTTTTGGTTTTGGTTTTGGTTTGTTTGTTTGTTTGTTTGTGTTTTCTTTCTGTAATGTCTGTTTGTTGATAGTTTATGAACCTTGCCCAATAGATTCAGGATAGGAGAGGACCTACAGTCATGAAGAAGGATGGCATTGTAGCCAGTACATGTATTTAACGACTGTACCTGCTGTTGCGATGTCCAGGTGAGAATCTGTACACCGCATCCGCGGGTCTCCACATTTACTCCGTGATCTTTGGTGGTAGTTATGCTCTGTTCACGCAGCGCGGGCTTCATAACTGACACAACAACGGACCAATTGGGGATTTTTATTTTTTTTTTTACCAGCCTTGGTATTTTCCTTTGCCAGACATAAGGGTGTTGAACAAATAGGAAGAGAAGGAATAAATTATTCTTACACCCTTTGCTTATAATGTACATTATAGACAATTGCAAACAAATTCATTGTATCAGGAAACCGTTTTCTTCATATCATAATAGTTTTAGCAAAAGAGTTGTGATCAGTTTTTCAGATGACTAGAAAAAAAGTAAGTTACGCTGTACAACCCTTGTGTTTGGTAAAGGGAAGTAATAGCGCTGGTTAAAAACAACCCCTATTAAAGTTACAACACACCACTCCTTTCCTGGGCTCTTTCTGGTCCGCGCGATTTCTATTTCTCTTCCTTTTCTCATCCCTTGCTCTGTCTCAGATTCCCCACTCCAACTAGTTTCTCTTTCCACTCCCACTTCCATTTCTTCTCCTATTCTAAATAGGAAACATTCAGACAGATTTTTATAAGCAAAAGACACCAGTAAAGCATGGATGATAAAGAGCCATCAGCCCCGACGTCATAAGACAGGAAAACATACAAACATGGTCGTGTTTTCACAGAATCAATAGACATTTTTGTGTACATTATGTGGCAGAGCCCTCTTTTCTTCATACTAATAATAACGGATAGGAAATCAGGTCACCCAGCCGATGTTCAAATAATGAGATCCCAGGTCAATGACCGTCTTTTTCATTTTTCTAACAAGAAATGCTTTGTTTTCCACCATGTTGAAACACTGCACCAAGAAGCTTTTGCCTATGTGATTCTTTGTTTCATTATTGTATTTCATTCTTAACAAGTTGGTGTAATCTGATGAATCAGTTATTACGACTAAATTTGACATTGAAAACGGTTACAGTTATTTCCATAAAGATAAACCTGAAAATAAGCATGACTTTTGCCGTCTAAATTACAATAAGCTCATTTTATGAAGATGATTATTTTTCATTTTTTTAAAGGATGGCAAAAATGTCTTCGTCTAATTTTTCTTAAAAGTCTCCATTTCGACATTAAAAACTAAAAATAATGACCAATAATTGAAATTTCGAGAGAAACGGAAATGGAAATATCTGAGGCAATACAACCATTATTTCCACATGTTCACGTGGCGTTTTCTTTTCTTTTTGTTTACCTCCTTTTGCTAGACATTTTTGGAATATATACAGACTTTGAGGGGAGGATTTTGAATAATGAAACCATAAATGTACATTACTCAATTACCTTCACCTGTCACAACTTGTGGAACAGCAACGGTTATTCTAGAAAAAAAAATTGGGAGAATGTAAATTATTCTATTGACCCTTGTTTCATCCAACCAGGTCTTCACACTTCTAATTTTGTCATGTCACTGATGCTTTGAATCCGATTTGTTAGAAATGTCATTGATAATGCGCCGGTCTTCTATGTTGTGATATGGAAAGTTATTGTCACGTAATGCTCAGTACAGAAAAGGATTCTGCCGTGCTCGGCGCAGTGTAACTGTGATCGTGCTCAAACGCCGTTAAATCTCAAAGCAAACAATACACACAGAAAGGCGCGACGTGTCACATCTTGCTGATCGGCAGACAGCCGGTGGGACCCCTGGGCATTGATAGATCAAGTCTAGGTAGTGGGAAGTTACAGCTTTAGAAAGACATATGGATTGAATATGGATAGATAGCAAACAGACAAAGAAGGTGAAAACGTTAGCATTTCTGTTTGTTCATTTGTTCTTTACATGGGTCGTTCAGTCCTCGCTTGAGGGGGGGGGGAGGGGGGGGGGGGAGGGAGGGCTATCTGAGATTGATTTTGCTATTTATGTCAGGTTACGGCATCTGACTGGTTTCCTTCTATTCTGATGTGGAAATATACTTCCTCCATAAATGTTCCTGCCAGGGCCTCTACATGCAATTATTTAAGATCAGGGGACTAGGCTCTAAGACTTCGTGGGATGGAAACTACCCCGAAAAAATAAATTTAAAAATCGGCATTTTAGGCTGGGTTTTACAGAAACTGACACAAGAGATTCTTATAAGGCTCAGTAGAAAACAATAGAACAATAATGGTGGGGTTTTATCGGTGTTTCTCTTCCTTTCTTTCCTCTGATTCGGACACCTGTCGGGCTTAATGCGATGTTCCCAGACTTTGTCCACTGCTGACTGTCATCAATAACTGAGGCCTGACGCCATAAACTGTTCTGGCCGCTTGGAATCCCGGGGAGAGGAGAATGGCTTTCTTCTCGATCCCTGGTACCATCGTGGCTCAGTCGGTCTCCACACAGCTCAGACAAAAAAAAAGCCCCAACGGAAATTAATATTTAATAATGATAATAACATCCTGGCCTGTGATGGCTTTCTTTGCAGAGAAACGACTCCTTGGTTCTGAGGATGGGACTCCAGGGGAACGCATATGGTGTCCACCACTCTTAGGCCATCCCCCAGCCCCCACTTTCTACTGTAGGCGCTTAAAGGTTCTCTCTTGATTCGGACGGGATAAGATGTCTGTGGGTAGATAGATAGATAGATAGATAGATAGATAGATAGATAGATAGATAGATAGATAGATAGATAGATAGATAGA
>JBCEWB010124413.1:0-11413 GCA_039654565.1 Peronia peronii | reverse complement strand
ATAGATAGATAGATAGATAGATAGATAGATAGATAGATAGATAGATAGATAGATAGATAGATAGATAGATAGACTAACAGACAGACAGACGGATAAAAGGTTAGGTAGATAGACAGACAGACAAGCTAGCATGAAGCAATGAGCTTTTACCACGAAGACAATTATTGATGGCACAGACCAAGTCGAATGTATCAATGGAAGACGTGCTTCATGGGGGAAATAGCCTGTGTTTCGTTGAAATTCAAATTTTACTATGAATGACTCCCGCAGAGAGGCGCACATACTGCAAACATAGCCCTCACTGAACTTCCGTCATTCAAACTGAACACTTTTCGGTATTGAGCTCGCAAACCTCCATTTTTGTGCGTTTTTGTACAGCTGAGATAACCACCACAACAGGAGATTAAAAAGCTTAACAAAACCGTAACCGGTATCAGGAGCTGTGTGTCCATTTTATCCACCGACATGGGTGATGCACGATCTGTCTATCAATCATCTGTCTATCTATCTAGGCCAAATATTGCCGTGGTTTCAGACACGACCCTGTAAGTTCGGCCATACTATAGAAAATGGTCGTACATGATTGATTTCCAGTAGAGACTATCACTTTAGTTATCAGCCACCACTAGATATTATACATGTACGCGAGCCACATGGCCCCAGATAATTGCACTTTTCTGTGATATATTCAGTTCATGAAAAGGTGGGTAAACTGTTGCGATCGGTTGGGTCCTATCAACGGTGGAAAAATGCCATTGTCTATCATAGTATTCTTGTCTAAATATTCAAGGTCAAGCAAGTAAGAAACAGTGGCTAAAATAATAGACCAGATGTTAACGCAGATGGTGCCAGAAAAACCACTTTTCTACTGTCATAATGTTATGTGATTGGGAGAACAGTCACTACTGTTAGATATAACCAGCATGCTAAAATTTCACAGAGACAATATTTAAATATACAACGATGTCAATTGTACAGCATATAAGTCCGATTTCTCTCTCTCTCTCTCTCTCTCTCTCTCTTTCTCTCTCTCTCTTCCCCCCTCTCTCTCTCTCTCTCTCTCTCTCTCTCTCTCTCTCTCTCTCTCTCTCTCTCTCCCTTACCTAGGGGAAGGCGAACAATTAAAAAATTATATCACCAAGAATCCGATTTCACATTCTGGCTAATTTTACTGATACTCAAGGGATATAATAATATGTGGCAGTGTATCAGAGAACTCGCACTTACAAACTCTGCTGCGGCCGGACATGATTAGAACAGCCGAGATAGATCCCCACGGAATGAAATTGCCTTATGAAACTAAGCTACGTTGAGCCATTTTGAGAATCCAGAAATAAAGTTTGCTACAGAAGTTTTAATGTCTTTCTGGCACTCAAGAGATACTTAAGAAAAATCTGCTTTTCCATGTTCATTATAAAGTATAAATTGGAGTCTGCATAATCTAAATGGCGCTGTTTGTCCAAATAGTTTTGTCTTCTTTACACGATTAGCTGGCAGTGACGCCCAAGGACCGCGCTTACTTTTAGTTCATTAATGTTCATCTAGTCGCTTGGATTTGATTGCACGATTGTAGTTGAAAATGTCAAATAATTAATTCGTTAATTAAATGAAATGTCAGGTCAACATAACCCTTTTATGAAATCGCAACCAGCAACACTAGATTTTTTTTCCTACCTCATCTTCTTCCTAACATTGGAAAATTCATTTTTCATTTTCATCTAGAAGCCTGCAATATTTCTATTTTACGTGGTCCTAGTTGTGCTGTGGGAATGACTGCAATTTCTAGATGTTTGGAAATTTAGCCGAAAAAGATTCGATATTGACGTTATATGAGAGTAAAACAGACGGGCCTAGCACAGCTCTGTTTTAGTTTGATAAAATACTAGGACTACATATAAAAAAGGAAATGAGAAAATTGAGACCATACAGCCACACCAGATCAGATTTTACATGCAAACAATACAACAGGCCATGCTCAATAAAATTTAGTAGATTTAGTCAGGAAAAACAGTGCAACAGCAGGAGATGACAGCCAACCGAAGTTATCCGTCACTACGGCATCAATGCAATGAGGAATACAGACTAATGATCTACTCAGATGAAAAGAACCATGGTAGCAGTAACGGTGTAATGGTATGATTGCTCTTCTTTGTGGGCTATACAGTTTAATTATCTTTGCTTAGAATTTAGAAATATAAATGAATTTTTTTTGAAGACCTACCGTTAAAGCAGTTAATTACATCACTCTTTAAAGTGTCTGGCGCTAGGTCAGCACTGACAAAGCAACATAGTATTCTGCCTTTGTCCTTATCTGGAATAGATAACCAGTTCTGACAGGCTGAAGCCAGGTTCACTGATCACTAGAAGCCTCATAACAAAGAAAACTGCTGGGGCTGGTCCTATAAAGAGCGAAAGTTTCCAGCTGACTACATTATGTTACCTTCGAATTCTGTAAAAACCGAGGCTCCTTCATTTTGACACCGCTCGTTCCGTAGATTGTAGCGGCTGAAATTTTACTATGAGTGACGTGGAAAACGACGACATCCACACTCTCCCTCGCGCTGTAGGTTAGACTTCAGTTTTTCACACAAAATTGCCTGTCGTCTCCGTCTCTCCACAATTCAATTCCATGAGATTAATATGAAAATTATAAACTAGGAAAAGAGACAAACTGCGTAACCTGAAAATGGAATATGTCCCGGATCGAGCAAGATGGAAGACAACCTGCGTATCACGATAATGAAATATGTCCACGGCTGAGTAAGAAAAAAAAATCAGGAGGAATTCGCGAATATTCATGCGATTTTAAGTACGATGCCAGTACAATTCCAGTAATAGACATAATTTCCATGTGATTTTACCACCGTCCAAGTTTCCCTGAGATGGTCATGTTTCTGAATGGTTCATATATAGATTACCCTTTCGAACTTCTTGCGGGTGGTTATCGAATAGTTTATTGTTACCGCTCCCGGCTTTTATATAGAAGAGAAGTCTCGTGTGGTCTCTGATTGGCTGGACAAATGGACTCGTCCTGTATGATCCAACCTCATCCACTCCAACTTTGGATTCTGGTGGCAAATCTTTGACACAATCCATTGTGAAAAAGAAGGGACCACTTGACAAATATTTATGGGTCTAGTAAGAGAGGTCTTGATGTAGCTTTTACACTTTAAACTGCTTACTAGGCATCGTCTTGAATTGTCCTTCATGACTCTTTTTTTCTAGTCATTAATCATGATTGCGCCTATAAAGAGTAATAACCTTGTCTTTAATCGGGTATCTTATTTTAAGTTCAGAAGTTCAAGTATTTCGAGATCTTACTTTGAAATACAGGCGATCTAACAAGGCATGCTGACATATGTGACTTTTGTAACGCCTTTAGAAAGTGGGTCAACTTGTTTCCACGATCTAGGCTATTCTGTCTGCGCGAGCTAGGGTCAAGAGATGGCCAAAGTAACACTGTAGCAAGGTCAAGTCCTATCAGAACCAATAGCTCGGCAAGACGTAATCGCCAATTCGGATACTTGGATATTTATAACAGTGGAAGACGTTACTTTCTTTGTTCAGTGCTCAAAAATATTAAAAGTCCCTTATAGTTTGAAAAAATGACGCGCTCCGGCAGTATGCTCGGCTCTACAACAAAATATATTTGGCCTGAAGACACGAGGTCTCAGACTGGTAAGTGACTTTAAAAATGTTGCATTCGATGAGTTCTTAAGAGGATGTTTCGCTTTGATCGTTCTGTGTTTGTCGTGCATAACTTTTTTTGTTTTTTGTTTTAATTAACACAATAATATGTGCTATTTTCTTTTGGTCACTGATAGATGTCAACAACGATGAAAATTTAAGAGCAGCTTCTTTTCGAAGCATCAGTGAATTGACAACTTCATAGAAATTTGAACCAATGTGTTTCAGTTTCGAGTACCAAAGAAATGAGAATGGGTAGACAAAGAGGCAGCTTAATGTGGGAGCAAATGATAAATATTTTGAATTTTTATTGTTGTTATTTAAACTTCATTGTTTTCAAGCTGTCAGACTCGTGAATTGTCAGGTAGAATAATGAGAAGTTGGTTGCAAACTAGTATTACACCTTCTGTAAATTTTTTTCCCCACCCCTTTTTCTCTCTGCAATTCTCTCTCTCTCTCTCTCTCTCTCTCTCTCTCTCTCTCTCTCTCTCTTGTTTCAAAACAAGAAAAACAAAACAAAAGAGCTCCCATGCTCTTGGCCGATGTATGTTTTTTGAAAGACGAGATTCTAGTACATTTTGAGCAGTTACATTGTCTGCTATATTTTTTAAACTGGTTCTGCACATATGCGAATCTAGTAGCTGACAGTGAGTTCAGAGGAGAAAGATCATGTGATTAACACGTTAGGTCTATGTGATTTCACAGTGTTAAACAAAGAGCTCTTCACTACCACATGAACACTGGAAAATCCGAACAAACGCATTCTCAAATACTGCTAGAGCTGAGTCAGAAACTTGACGTCTTAAGGCGTGTTTTCCATCCACTTTGTCTCTAACAAACAAACTCTTCTGCGTTTTTTTATAATTCAAACAGGGCTTCCAGTTTCAAAGACCAACCAATCTCTAACATGTACATCCAGGTCTTCTGTTCTTAAGACTCTGATCAACGGAGCCTTAAGCTAACACCTTTGCTTCCAAAGGCTAAAAAAAAAGACGAGGCTATTGCTATAAGGTGGTCAAAATAGTCCCAATGATCTTTTACTACCAGGTTGTCTTAATATTGCAACTAAATGTTCTAATTCCAAGGTACATGACTAAATCCTATATCACATCCTTCTCTTACCCTAACTCTAATCTAACTCTATCTCTAACCATAACTCTACCCTTAACCCTAACCATAATCTTAATCCTAAATCCAACTCAACACTAAATCTAGCCCTGACCCTTAATCCAACCCTAAAGCCACTTGGCCTGGTGTGGAATTCCTCCCTCCAAGAGTCTAGATTCTAGATCTAGAATTACAATTTTAATTCAATGTCCTGATCAAATCAAATCATGCAAGGTGATTGGTCAAAGAGGAAAACCTCGTCGCAATAGACCACTGAGTCTATTTTGGCCACCTGGTCGCAATAGTCAATGCGAAAAAAAATAGCTTGTGAGATTAAAACTCGAATGAACGTAATCTATACTGTAAATCTGCCACAAAACCAACAAAAGGCTTATGAAATCGAAAACTACTGAAAGCATTCGTATGAAATTTGGCACAGAACATTGTTGCATAAAGATCTGTGTTTCTACTTACATAAAGCCGAAAAAAAAGCCGACTATGTTTGAAGTTATTCTAAAAAAGCGATACTAATTGAATAATAAACTCGAGAGAGTGTTTGATCCGAAGTGTACGTTCGATAGAATGACACGTTCAAAACACGTGTTTTCTTTGAGTAACATTCAGTTTAGTCCCCCAAAATACCAACAACGAGGTGCGTACGCTTGGTAAGACAGTTTTGGTTTCTACCTTTTTTTAAATGATCTCCCACGAAGGCCGTGGGTTCTCTTCTAATTATGATTATAAAATCTGCTCAAGCCATGTCAGTGTTCCTCACTATGTATTTACGCTACAGATATCTCCCCAATTTAATGTGTTCCTATCATTTTCTTGCAGAAGACATTTTTTCAGAGTAACAACGAGCTTTCGTCTTTTTAATTTCTTCGCTAGCATTAGCCTCTGGCAGTATTCATGTAAACGTGCAATATAATTCAATCTTGTCTTTAGCACTTTTTTTTTTTAAATCCAAGATTTTAGGCTAAGGTTCTTTGATCCTAAACGTATACACCTTAAATTTTATAAAGTATTCTTTTGAACAAATTATTCTAATATTACTGGTATAACAGAATCTCATTCGACCAAAGTAATCAAATTTTACTATGCAGCTCTGCAAAAGTACATTTTTAAAAATCAATTTCGAGAGTTGGCGTAATTTTAGCCTATAACGTGATGTTAGATAAGAGTTTTCAGGCTAAGTTTTCGACCTCAAGACAGTCTGTCTCCTATATTTTCAGTCCCGTCTCTTTATGACCAGTTTAACGCTTTACGTTGGAAGACAGTGTGGATATTTCGCTCAGTTTGTGCCATGCATTGACGGCGAAATAGTTGCACATTGCGGCCTTTTAAGAGAAAAGGTTGTTCGATTGGGCTTTGCTCTAATAATAAGAGTTGTTAATACAGCAGATGATACCGGCCTTTGCCTGAATATGGCTTGGTGATCTGGCAGCATCGGGTAGGACAGGCGTTTCCCTATAATCTGGTGATAAAAAATATGAAAGGAAGTAGGAAAAAATGCTATGAAAATATTAGAGTAAAAGAGAGACAAAGACAAAAAAAAAAGACAGAGCGAGAGAATTTCAGAAAGAGACAGAGAGAAACTGAGAGCCAGAAAGAAACAGCGAGAAATATAGTAAAAGGTTGTGTGACACAGCGATAATTTAACTATTTTCTTAAGATCTGGATGAGACTGTTATCGCTTATTCTTTTGAAGTTTACGCATGAACGAACTTAGAGCCACAAACATTAGAACTACTATTTCTGATTCCTAACTGCTTAGATATTAGTCACTTTAAAAAACCTACCATATTCGTCAGTGGTGAGAATATCTAAGAGGAGGATTCGAGACTATCACCATGGACCATCTGCGAGTCAAGCAAGATTTTATATATTACGCTTTTTATCCGCTTACAATTTCGAAGGAAAGAAAAGACAAGAATGTGACGGCTTTGAATTCTTGCTTTTTGGGGGCCAGATCTGACTCAAAAGAATGAAAAACAGAAGCATAAATTCTCCTTTTATAGACCAGATCTGACTCGAAAGAATGAAAAACAGAACTATGAATTCTCCTTTGATAGACCAGATCTGACTCGAAAGAATGAAAAACAGAATTATGAATTCTCCTTTGATAGACCAGATCTGACTCGAAAGAATGAAAAACAGAACTATGAATTCTCTTTTGATAGACCAGATCAGTCTGACTCAAAAGAATGTAAAAACAAAGAACTCATCGAGTGATCAAAGTCCAATTGTTTCAACTGCAGAACAAAGACGAAAGCATTTGAAAGTCGACCATAAGTATTTCACTTTTAAAGATAAGCAGGGTAAGGGCTGTTGTCCTGTATTTTTAATTAGAGGTTTTAACATAGCAAAAACAGAACTGTTTGAAAATCAATCAGGGTGTGTTTGCGCATTGAAAAAAAAACGGGGAGGGGGTGTCAATGTTATTGTTTTGCACTTCTCACTTGATTGTTATAACACGATAAAAACAGGATCATTTGGAAATTGATCTAGAGGTATTTTTGTAATGAAAACAAAAACGGGGTAACAACTAAGTAAAATTTCGGATATTTTATGAAGGCATTATATCATATTTATGCCTGCCAAAGTATTGATGTGGAAGAAAAATTCCATGGACATCAGTGATGATGACCTCTTTTGAAGTAATGAGAAATCTTCCGTCTTCCTTATATATAGGTCAAGTTTGTCTACGTGGTTGGTCCATGTAGTATGGCCGATATAGAGTAGATAAAGCATTGGGCCTACTATTGGACGCCATTATCTTGAACTTTGATGTTGATTAGATTAAAGCACTGGCTCTAAGACAGATGACATGATGAACAGCTGATCAGAATAAAGCCTGTATCTAGTGAAGGACTTCACTAGACATATAGTGAGTGACCTATCGGGTATGGATAAACACTGACGTTTCATTGATTATGTTCGGGCACACTTATGATTCATGAATGTCTGGTTATTGCCGTCTACATTAAAAAATAACCTCAGGTTTACACTTGATGATGTTATAGTTATGGACAAATACTGGTTAGTGATCAGCAATGTGTTCAAATATCAAGTGAAACAGAAAAGAAAGAATATGCAAATCTCTCTCTCTCTCTCTCTCTCTCTCTCTCTCTCTCTCTCTCTCTCTCTCTCTCTCTCTCTCTCTCTCTCTCTCTCTCATAATATGAATATAGAGACCACATAGGAAATGTTCATCTGCGATTTTGGTATTTGTGATCCGCTTTTTGCTGTTTGATACATTCTGGAGAGAGCCAAAAGTTAAAGACAATACAAATTTCGCCCCAGTCTGTGACATGATGGAGTGGCAATAAAATGTTCCGATATTTGTCTCTTCGTTCGCTATGAGAACCAGTACTTAGAAACCATTTGCAGCTCATCTCAGAACTGAATTATTGTAATATATCAAGTAATAGGGATATGATAATCGGATCCGAAACCAGTCATCAGCGTATTAAAAAGGGAAAGCGAAAGCGATGCATGAAGAAATATATACATAATTATATAAATATAAATGAATAATTAAAGTGTAAAAAAAAAAAAAAAAAAGCCAAAGGCGGCAGACTGGAGGGGAGGGACGGGGTAGCACTAACATCGCTATGAAAAGTTGTTTTGCAACATTGATTCTGTAAAGCGATTTGAGCCCTTCGGGAGTGATGGGCTATCTGAAATGCCCTTCATTATTGTCATTAATGTCATGTTTACTATTATTATTATTATTATAGATGGCATGGTAATAACACTCTAATGACGCTATCTTTGCGATGGCTTATTTTAGATCCTTGATCACTGTTGTTGTTGTTTTTTTCTCTTTTTAAATGAAAATGTGAAGTTATCCAAATTCATCAGATTCAGTACGCCACTTTTCCCATAGCTATCTTTAGTTCAGTTTCATAATTAAACTGTTCTCATAGATTACATATTAAGTTTTTTTCCTGTTAGTATTTGAGATGTAGAAAGTGAAAGCCGTCAGGCAGCCTTGACGCTTGACACTCTCAGATTGCTAAAAAAAATAAGAAAAAGAAATATTTTGAGAAAAAAACGGATTTACATGTTTTTTTCACTAAAAAAAAAAAACAAACAAAAAACAGTCGTAAGTAGCTTTTATTGATCGGGCGTTCACCTTCAAAACATTTGTTTTTCATACTAAAATTCCCTATCTGACTTTTTGCGTCTTAATTTGTCTTTTCCTGGCCTCTACTCATGTTTTTTCTCAATTTCTGCTCGCTTGCCCCTGTTCGGGGCTTCCTTAGAGTCATTTCAGGGTTCAGGGAGGCCTGCATTATGGCCGCCCATATTTCTTTACCCTCGCTGTGACAGAGTCCATTATTGTACTCTGAAACAGCAGAAATATGTCATACTCCATTCTCAGTAGGCCGTGGGAAGAACATTTTTGCTGATACTCAGTGTGGTCAGCACCTCACATGGTTAGCCAGTGTCCACTCTTGGGGTTAGAGCTCCTAATATTAGTGAAGGAGATCACAGTAAAGTTTTTTTAATACGCTGTTTGCCCAGCGAAATAGCCATAGCCAGCGAAGTACTGATGATCTGCCACTGCATGTAGAGTCTCGAGTGAGCCAGAACCTGACTGACAGAGGGACAAGTCGACCTTTGAATTACCATGCTTCAAAACGCCTTAGAATGGACATCAAACAATATCAACTTTTTGAACATCATTTTTATATTCAGAAAAGACAGAACTTTTAAAAGAAAGCAAAAACCCAAAATTGAATAATTGAACAAAACCCGATTTCAGAACCCTCCCGTCCCTTCCCTTAATGGACTCGTTATTGATGAATATGACAGAAGTCTAGTTTTCCTGTGCATGATTTTATTGTTTTTGATCTCCGTGACATAACACAGTCCTACTCTAAATGGTCTAGGTAAAAAAAAAAATAGGACCAAACAGCCTTGAAATTCTCAGGCCGGTTTTTTCCTTAAGTAGACCAAATGGACAGCATGATAGAGATTTAATACAGTCTCTCTGTGCACAGCTTTATCTTTGTTCCACACCCGCCTTGCCTACACGTGCAGACACTGGCAAAAAATAAGATTTTATCAAGTTGGCCTATCATCATCAGTGATCTGTTAATGTGTTGAGTTTTTTTTTTTGCCTTTAGGTCAGGAAATAAGAGACTTAGTCATTTATATCGGCAGTTCATTAACCGAGTCTCTGAGAGCGGGCATACCTAGCACCTGTCGATGCAGTTTTATAGACACTAGAAATATAGGTCTACTTAAACCAGCTTGCACTGTGTATTGCAAGGAATGCAATATTTAGATTGCACGGTGTCTCCTCTTGCACACGATCTCAGCTATCTCCATACTAAGTGCCCCTACAACATATATGTAGGCCGTATGGTCCAGTACGATTTTTCATCATGTCGAACTAGCTTCAATGAAATTTTCAATATAGAAGCATCTACAATTACACGTCTACACATCTGTTCAAAATAACTTAAATAGTCCAAAATGTCAGCTTTATTTCAGCCTGAATGTAAAATACATAGTCTGGATCTTTATTCAATCATTTTCTAAAATGAGATATGGGTCTATATGAAATGATAGCGTCGAGGCGATTTGTAAGTTATATTGTCATCTGATGTAGCTGCCGATCTATATCATGCAAATCATTACAGATGGTCCTTGACCTTTTGTTTTATTTTGTTTCCTTTTGTTTTTTATCAATACCCTATTTACATTTTGTATGTTTTCATTATTGCCCCGACGAAGAGCCAAGCGGGCTCGAAAATTTGGCTAGCGATTTTAGTTCATTTTATTAACTCAATTCAAAATTCTTCATATTGTTTTTCAACTTTTTTGGTGTATTTGATTAGTCGCCGGTAGACAGTCGTCTAAATTTTAAGACATTTTTCGTGAAACGACGACGACGACGACGACGACGATGATGATGATGATGATGATGTTTACTTTGTTGCCCCGAGGAAGAACCAATTTGGTTTGAAAATTTGGCAGTTACTATTAACATCAATATCAAGTTCTTTATTTGTGCTATTTGCTTTTTTTTTTAATTGTTTAGTTAGTTTGCCAGTGAGACAGTCTTATTATATTTTATAAAAATGATTATGATATTACAAATGTTTTCTTGTTTCTTCGTTCCATAGGTCCACCATGGTACAAGTCAGCCAGATACCTCCTGGCGTTCCTAGCTGCCATTGGCTATTCTCACTTCTTCCTGCAGAGGGTCAACCTGAGTATGGCCATAGTTTGCATGGTCAACCACACGGCAGTGGACATCATGATGGCAGAAGCCAAAGCGGCCGAAAACACGCCGAAACTGACCGGGACGCAAGACCCATATCAGGAGAATGTAATACAGACCATGCGAGATGGACACCACAGAGGAGCGGCATATATTTATTTACGCACAAATGCTACTACGACATCGACCACTACGACTACAACTACCACAGAGACTGTTTTAGATCTTCATCACGAGAATGTTGAAGCCAAGGAAATGGATACAATGCAAACCCCTCAAAGTAAGTCATTGTATTTTGATATTTAGAATATCTATCTATCTATCTATCTATCTATCTATCTATCTATCTATCTATCTATCTATCTATCTATCTATCTATCT
>JBCEWB010124403.1:0-11414 GCA_039654565.1 Peronia peronii | reverse complement strand
AAAAGTATTGACTACACTCCGTGCACGAGTATAGCAATACTAAGTCTAACCCCATGGCCATGGCGCCCAGTATTGGCTCGCTAGACACAGGGTGTTTTGTTAAAGTGACGTCATGAGTCCGCACTCCAGTATAACAGTATAAACTCCTTGACTGAAAGCTACTCGATTCAAAAGCTGCCCTGACAAAATGAATATATGCCAAGAAAGAGGGTGACGAAGGTAATCTTAGGACAGACGTTTGATTGATGTAATCAAAGATTGGCTAGCGATCGCTTTCAATCGATATTGACTGAATTGAAAGAATCTCCAGAAAAAGTCCGTGCGCACAATCACATCATAATTTAGATGCTTTCTCAAGGTTAATAATTATGAAGTTATCCCTATTCATTCCCAAAATGAATGACCAAAATGATGCTTAGATAGAAATAGATGCAGGAAAAGCCAGAGAGAGAGAGAGAGAGAGAGAGAGAGAGAGAGAGAGAGAGAGAGAGAGAGAGAGAGGGAGAGGGAGAGATAAAGAGAGAGAACAATAAAAATGTTTACTCTTGATAATGGATGGCACCAACGTTTTTCATTCAGTAGCTCGATACTGTGTCCTGACCCGAAATTTGAGGAAGGGAGAGGCTCCTTAAGTTAAGTTTGAGGTTACTCCTACCCGTCGCAAAATGACTAATGGGCCTTTCAACCCTGATAACGGATAGACAGTCCCATATAACACCTTGGCACTCTGTCCCCCTTTCTCTAATTCGAAATCTAAGACCCTATGTTGGTTAGAAGGACGTCAACAACATCACTAACCATCATAGCAACAGCACTAAGAACATAACCAAGAACAGCATGAACAACAGCACTAACAACAGCACTAACAACAGCACTAACAACAGCACTAACAACAGCACTAACAACAGCACTAACAACAGCATCAACAATAGCACCAAGAACAACATTAACAACAATGTGGCCAATAGTTCTATCAACAGCACCAACAACAGCACTATCGACAGGAACAGCAAACAAAGACAACAGCAGCTACAACAAAATCAAAACAAAACGACGATGAGAGAACAGAAAGTGCGAGATCAAATGGAAGAGAGAGAGAGAGAGAGACAGAGAGAGAGAGGGAGACAGAGAGGGAGAGAGAGACAGAGAGAGAGGGAGACAGAGAGGGAGAGAGAGACAGAGAGAGAGGGAGACAGAGAGGGAGAGAGAGACAGAGAGAGAGGGAGAGAGAGGGACAGACAGAAACAAGGAGACAGGACGTGACAGTAAACTGCCTTCCTGTTGGTCACTAGATGCCTGATCCGGTCTCCTTCTATCTCCTTACCCCCGCCCCCCCCCCCCCTCCCCTCAATCCCCTACAGCCACACAGTCTTGGCGTCTTCCGCTTGCCGTGAGGGCACGTAACAAAAAACTCACTCACTTTCCTAAATGGCAGACGTGGGGCAGACGCCATGCGTTGTAGGTCCATGTATCCGATATAGGACAGATTGATAGGTCAGTCCGACTGTCAAATAAAGTAAATGTCAAGCTCCGGAAAGTGAGAACCAAACACATGACAGAATGATCAGACAACCTTTTTGACAGAGAGGTAAAAATCATCGAGGCCCAAAATTGAATGGTCGACTTAAAGGTCAACAGCATGACCTTGATATTCATCTTGGATGATGATCGTAATATTTTCATTTCATTTTTAAAAAAATTATTTTTTTGCCTCCAGAATAACTTTTGATCATGTACAAACTTATGTACTTTTTCTGTTTGTTTGTTTGCTTTATTTGTCGTTCGTTTCTACTGTTTGAAGCAGGGGTAGGGGAGAGGGGGGGGGGAGGGGGGGGGAGGGGAAAGGCGGAAGGAAAGATGGGTGGAGGAGACATAGCCCTGATGTGGACTAGACCCTGCTCTAGACTAACATGTCAGAAAGCTAAAGGCCCAAACACCTGATAAAAGAACCCACTCTTCCTCTGAAGATTGTCACCTGTCTCGCTTCAGTGAGCACATTTCTTGTCATATTTCAGTTTTGCTCCAGGGGAAAGTATAATGAACATATTTTTTATAAAAGAAAAACGAAATACAAGAAAGACAACGAACGCACTTTGGTGTAGACTGCCTGCCTTCTTCATGACAGCTGAACCACTTCCCGGCCTATTCAATTATAACATTCCATAATATTAAAACACAATTTTTTCTTCAATAAACTGTATGTCATTTATATGTTTGAAATGAAAACTAGCAAAACGAAAGAAAATCTCGGGTTTTTTTTGCTTTATTTCGAAAAGGGAATGTTTGGAGGGAAAAACGTTTTGTAAAAGTACACTAGAATTGGGGTTCTGTTTGACCAGTTCTTTGACTTCCCTTTGTCAGACCAAGGAGTGTTGAGTAAACAAAAGGAAGAACAAACATCTTCCCTTCTTGAGAGAAAACAAACATCTCTTGATGACATTATAATGAAAGAAGAAAAACTTTCTTACATCCGGATTTTTTCGGTCCTTTTAGGTTTCAATCAAAGAGCCCAAAAGTGATTTCTTTTTTCTTTTTTCCGTTATTTTTTCTGTGTCTATTGAAACAACTTTTGTATCTGGCAAACGGAAGGGCAACAGAACCAACCAGCATCTGATCTGCGGTCAGAAAGATACAGACAATACTCCAAAGAAATAAGAAACAAACAAACAAACAAACAAGCAAACAAAACCAGAACCAACCAGCCAAATAGCCGAACTCAAAGAGCAGTCAGGATCTGCAGAGTTGTCGAACTTAGTTGGTTCTTTGTATGAAACAAACCTACAATAACTAGGTTACGTCCCCTGATCAATGCGTTGTCTTTCCCTTTCTGAAATGTCAATCACAAACATATAATTTAACGTAAGAAAAAGTTTTGCAGTCATTTATTTCAAACGATTAGCTTCTGTGACTAGGCTTTTCAATTTTGGGAATTACTGCTTTGTATTTTTTTTTCTTTTTATTTCGAGTGCGTGGTTTTCTCGAGGGTTAATTTCCTTTTAGGAATGACATTCCATTTTATTGCTTTGTTTGTTTTTTTTACTTTAAATTTACAAGCAAGTTGTACTCTTAACTTGTATGTCAGGAAAGATTCGAAAAGTGCATTATACAAACATGTCTGTTAGACTTGAGCACAGAAAAATAATGATTTCAACATGCGCGGTTCTGTTGTTAGCAATGCCATTGAATTAATTGATCATGATTGAAAGATAATTGTGAGTATGAAAAACTCTGTTGCAAGTCATATGTTTCAAGAAATGTTTTACTTATTCATCCCCACCAGGAAGCAACAAAAATAGACCATTGTCTTCATTGCAATTCTCCTCCTCTTGTTCTTCATTTCATTTTAAAGAAATATCTTAAAATCTAAGACGGACTGCGTACCGGCAACACGACAAGAAACAAACAACAATCTGTAGACCTCGATATCTAAAACATTCACCATATTTTCGAACCCTTTTTTCTTTAGCGGATCATCTGAGAGAAAAATCACTGCCATCATTATCATCATCATCATCATCATCATTTTGTAGAAGTGTTTTTAACACACACACACACACACATACACACACACACACACATACCCACACACACACAACACACACACACACACACACACACAAAGACCGTCAACCGGTTTGGGGTATTTAATGAATGAAAAAAAAATACACATAAATGGACTAATGCACAAATAAATGGAAATGGAAACTGAAAAAATAGAAAGTAAATAAATAAAGAAAGAAAGAATAAAAAAAGATAAAGAGAAAAAATATACAAAGAAAAAAATAATTTAAAAAATAAATAAAAATAAAAAAAATCCAAATTTTCGAACATAGTTGGTTCTGCTTCACGGAGGTTAAAGAAAAAAAAAACATCATCATCATCATCATCATCATCATCATCACCTTCATTTTATTTTTTAAAAAATGTCTTAAAACTAATAAATACACTCAAAAAAAAAAGCAAAAAACAATATGAATAACGGGATGTTGATCAAATCAGCCAAATTTTCAAGCTTAATTAGCTCTTCGTCAGGGCAACATTCATCATCATTTTCAAGAAGTGTGTTTAAAGAATACAAAAATTGTCAAGCGGCACTCAAAATTTCAATAAAAACGTCACAAAATTAATATGAAAAAATGCATATATGGACAAATACATTATTAAGTAAGAAAAAAATTAAAATAAATCGTAACAAGACCCGGTTATAATTATGTCAGACAAAAGCCGATGGCAGGACACTCGCTAGGCTTTCACAGTTTGTTTGATTGTAAAGAATCCCGGCAGGAGGTCAGAGGAATCAGTAAATTTGCGATCTAGGACAGAGGTGTTCGTGGGGGACTTCATAACAGAATTTTCATTAAAGTATTATGTGCCAGCATCACCAATAATGACACCCGTAGTCTGGAACAGTTTAGTTTTTACAATGACTGAACGTGTGAAACAGGTGATCGCATAAATACCATTCTGACACTACAGTCTAAAGAGTTTTGTACGTGGTGTTTTAATATGGTTGTTGAGCTGAGGATGTAACAATTCTCTGAGGGATGTGGACAGTCTTACAGTTAGGTTTCCGACAAGAACAGAACTAACGCTGTTCACGGGCAAAGTCGAATGCTTGCGTTTTTACTTAATGAGTGGCTGACGTAGGTGGGATTTGTTTTGCAATGTTAGGAGTGGGGTGGGTCTTTAAAAACAGTATTCATTCGTTCGGATTTTTTTTTATTTTGAAAATAGCTGCTTACTTGTTGTAAAGATCTGTTATATTAGGACCTTTCTTGTTGTGCTCCACTACATAAACAGGAGGACTGGTACGATCTGTATCTTTTTTGGGAGTTTTTCAGCAGGTCATCCCCGTTCATTTCTGTCAGCTTGAGAACGATAGGTTCGATCACATCAAGCTGGTAACCAGTGTTCAGTAGTGGTGTTGGAAATTCCTGGCATCTTCTGAAAAACGGTCATTGTCGGAAGATAATTGCTATGCACTGTGGATCGAAGCACATGCTTAGGATGGTCAGGGGAGGGATGGATATCTGTGAGCATAAGAACGTTTTTTTTTAAACACAAATCTATGCAAACTTGGGTACTGTTGACTTTAAGCCGGACACTAAAAAAGGAACCCATTCTTTACTGATAAAACGAGAAAATTTCACCGTGTCGTGGATTTTGCTGAAGTTTCGTGCATTGTAAAGGCAAATTATTCAAGGCTGCAAGACGTTAACACTAAGAATAAACTTACAGAGAGCCTGGCATGGAAGGGGTTAATAAAAAGAGAACTTAAAATGGGGCAAAATGCACAGGCAATGGGGCGAACTGTTAATTGATCTAGACTTGGGGCAGCAGATTAGATCCAGGCAGTTCAAAATGCCAGCCATATATAGACAAAGGGCGTTGGTGTGTGTGTGTGTGTGTGTGTGTGTGTTGTCTTGTTTGTATACCATTGTATGTCATTGTGCATGTCTGTTCATGAGCATGTGTGTTTGTGCATGAATGAGTGCAGGCGTATGTAGACAAGAGATAGAGAATGTGTATGGGTATGCATGTGTTTAAGTATGTATGTGTTTGTTCATGTATATGTGTGTGGGGGGAGGAGTAATAATTGTTCATGTGTATATGATGTGTGTGTCTGTAAATATGTTTGCTGGTCTGAGGTGGGGAGTGAGATAAGAGGGGGGATGGGTATAGGATATACGTATCTATTGTTTTCCAATTCATGAATGCACTGATTTTTTTTTCTTGGATCATCTACTGCTAGTACACACGAGCCCTGGACTGACTCTTTGATCTTTTGGTAACATCCTTGTATGAATTAATAATAGTTTCAAGAATTAGTTACGACAGTTTAAAATTACGTTTTGTGTTGTTGTCGTCGTTACTAAAGATAATAAACATCTCATCATCCAATGTTCATGACGAAAATTATGATGTTGTCGTTCAGCGCTCTTTTTGTGGTATTTGCGGACAAAAAAAAAATATAAATGGTGATGACGATGGTGATGATGATAATGTTGTCCTATAATCCCATGTCTATAGTACGGCATTGAATAAGTTAAAATCACATTGTAGGGCATGCATCCCTGCGTTGACAACGCTGACAAAGGACTGTCTATAACTCTGAAATCAAACAGGAATATGGCATTAAAGTTATAGCAGGCAAGTCGTGTCTTTGTACAAGAAACTTCATAAAGCTTTTAATCAAACAAATCGCCTCTCTAAATTGCCAGCTTGTCTGATTAAAAGACATAAATGAAATTAAAAAAAATACAATAGAATGAAGATTAAGGGCATCCGAGTAGGACAGAATGTACTCTAAATTACAAAACGCATAAGATAAGATTTTCTTTTTTTGTGTGTTTCTCAAAGCGGCTGAGCGAGTATCATAATTTTTTTTTCTACTTTGTGCGAGGCGAGCTATTCTTTGGCTCATTTAATGTTATAATCTGTCAGATTATGTCGATGTCGCAATGAACAGAACTGTGGGATTGAAAACACAGATTAAATTTATCTATAAGCTGCTAATCATCCAAATCAACCTTTACGGTCCTAGAAAAGAAGAAGAAAAAGAAGAAGAAGAAGAAGAAGAGGAAGAAGAGGAAGAAGAAGAAAAATGTCTATCAATGAAAGAATGTATACAGTTAGCAGATTCCTGTGTTGTAACTCCATACCCATAGAGATGTTCTCTTATATCTGGTATGACTCTTTAGGGGACGTCGTTTGAACTACAAAGACATCAATGTTGATAGATGCTTTATTTTTACAGTTCACTTTTTGGTTTGCGATTGGACTGTACGAGCATTCAGAGTTCTCGTGTACACACAAATTTCAGCTACGGTTAGCAAGATAATACAAACGTTTAGTCATTTACAGTTCAGTGTGTCGGGATTGTATATACATGAAGATATGCGATAAATAAAAACACTTTAAAATTGAAAAGCCAGGAACTCTGAGAATGATCTTTTATAAGTGGTGGCAGTGACAGACGCAAGAAGTGTGTATTCATATTATTATTATTATCATTATTATTTTAGCCTCGTGCATTACTCTGCATATCTGCTGAATATTAGCACTGATTTTATACCAATACAAACGGTTAACTAGAAAATCTGTTAGTTATGATATCGGAACACCAAGCAGAGAATATTTGCCTAAAGTAGTTCAATATAAATAGTAGATGATTATAGCGAGAGCTAAAAATGGCTAAAGCATACTACAGAGCAGTAGCTAAAACATACTACAGAGCAGTAGCTAAAACATACTACAGAGCAGTAGCTAAAACATACGACAGAGCAGTAGCTAAAACATACTACAGAGCAGTAGCTAAAACATACTACAGAGCAGTAGCTAAAACATACTACAGAGCAGGGTCATAATGTTCCTTTTTAAAAATGTATTCAAATAAACCGATAAACATACTTAAATTCTATGTGAAACTCTACATAACTAACATACAAATTTGAAAAAATGAGCAACCACAATTCACAGACTTTAAATCCAGGACTCTTGAGGGAAAAAAAGCACTCAAAGACATATTTTGGTACTTCAAAGAAAATCATAATGAGAGAATGCTTTATTTTTGTTTCTGTTTGTTTGTTAATTAGTTCGTTTGTTTTGTTGCTTTTTTTTCGATATTTTTGTTTGTTTATTTTTTATTTGTTTCTTGCTTGTTTGTTTTTCTGGAGAACTTTATTTTTAAAACCATTTGTTTATCCTTGAGTTCCTGTAAAGACATTAATTCAGACATTAAGGACCAGACTTTTTGATTCACTGGATGAATTCTCAACTCTACCAAAAGCCGTGATGTAAAAAAACAGTCACTCAAAGCCTCAGATATCCAATGCACGGGAGACATTGCGCAATCTTGCACTCTTAGCTATAATGTATGCATACAACATCAGATTTTTGCACATTTCTATGATGCATTTCCGGTTTGCGAAGCCATAGCGAATTGCTGCATCTCGTTATGTCCCATCAACCCAGAAAAATTCAGAGATCTGTCTTAGCATTTTTTTTTTATTACGTTGCAAAGACTTTCAGAAATACTGGCTGGAAAAGATAAGATGTGATGATTGATGGGAGTTCAAAGCAAGTTGAGCCATGTTGTGAAACAGGAAATAAACTTAAGAAAACAACGTTAAGGCTCCTCTAGCAGTACAAAGCCAGGTTAAGAATGGTTCATCATAGGCTGGGTGGTACTCTAGAGCATAGTAAACGTAACACAAAGAGGAAGACGACAGAAAAAAAACTATTGTTAATGTCGAAGAGTGGGCGGACGCCAGCTTTGCCAGGTCCCAAACCTAGAGCAGAGACTCGTAAAGAAGGATGGACGGGCAAAGATGGACGGAAAGGTAAAGATGGATGGAGGAGACAAACGTTCTTATTAGTGTCGCGTCGATCCCAGGGATTACAGGACCCCTAGGCAGCGAGCCATAAGCCGGCAGTAAGCCACAAGCCATGTATCCCCAGGGGCGGGGGAGAAGGAGAGAGGGAGGACGAGGAGGAGGAGGAGGAGGGGGGAGGGGGGGGGGTGAAATGCTCACGATGCCGAAATGCAGGGAAAGACTAATCAATGTTTAATTTTGCGACAAGATTTAGCGTAAAGACAAATACATTCGGTTAAGGTTCCCAGCTCTGGAGACCTTATAACAGTTCCTCTTGTCAGTGCCTTAGAAGAAAATGCAGCAAACGGAACTCTGAGTGGAATCTTTTTAGCAGGATGTGTTGCAAAGACTCATTCAGCTTATCTCTCTACAAACCTTATAGCATAATATGTCTTCTTAGAAGGTAATGAGATCGGTAATAGGAGGAAATGCAGCGAATCGACGCTGGATGATCTCCTACCTTTAACTCAGAAATAATTATACTTTCTATAGCTAGAGACACCTCCACAAGACAAATCTATTTATTCTATTCAGTGCAGAACTGAAATTATTCTCGGCTCCATCAGATAGACTGCAGCAAATTGACCAAAAGATGGACTTTAACCTTGTAAATGGGAAAGGTTATGGAAAGGAATTCGCTCAAGATGTCCATCACTCTAGGGAGACCTTGCTCAATGAAAGTTCCTTTTAAGAGTTAATGAGATGGCTTTCACTGGCGAAAGACGAAATGCAGCGAATCGACTATTGGATGGACTCTCATCTTTACAACAGGATGTGGTGTAATCACACACTCACTCAAACTGTCCGCTTCTCTCAGGAGACCTTCTGATAGATGCTTCTAGCAGGAAATGGAACGGCCCCTAATTGCTCGGGGGGAATGGACAGGAAGGAGACACTCAAGGACTCAGTTTCCCTGAGGACACTGTAGTAGATGGTCCAGCTGTCCAGGGAAGGAAGTGGTCACTTGCAAGACCCGAGTAGTGACAAAATCCAACACCAGTTCTGTGATTTTCCATTGTATGGTCTTGTCTGTAGGAGGTTCTCATCTTCCAAACTGGAATAACTCCAGCCGTCTTAGGTCACATTGTTGCAACACACAGAGATATGGTCGAGTTATCAGGCCTGTGCAGAACCGAACATGTTCACTTGTTGAAGCCATTATGATATCTTAATCATATTATGCGGTTATAATAACCGGTTATGAGCAGTCATCACAGAAGATCATATTTTTCTAAATACTGGATCCCTTCACTACCAGTTGTGAACATTTCTAAATCGAACAATGCCAAATAATGGTCCTAAATAACAACAATTTGATGACAAAGTCTGTAGAAGTTTTGGCGATTGATAAAAAAAGTCAATAATTGTCAGTCAGATCATTCGCCATCTGCAGACGATTCGTGGATTAAACATTTGAAAATGGTGTAGGGAAATGGTCGTTAGTTAGTTATAATTATAGAGTTACCAAGCTTAAAGACCATCGAGTAAAGGCCCTGAAGAAGATGATTAATTTAAGGGTAAAGTAACTAACTGAGAAGTGAGCAATGGTAATGATACTAACTAGATGATTGGGGCTAAATTGATCAATATATCTGTCAGTTTGCAAGTCATATCTCATCATTGTGCTTTTAAACTATGCGTCTTCTGGATCACTGATTTTGTTGTTTCACAATTATTGCAGGTCTTCAGGCACTTAGACATCTACTGTTGCACTGTATTGTCGTGACAAAATAATTTGAATGTAAAGATTCAGAAATGTTTGCTTTAAGCTGATGTGCATTCAATCATGGCAGTTAAAACTTTCCCTTCCTCCCTTCTACCCTTCCTTCCATCCTTCTTATTATCCTTCCTCCCATTCTTCCTTCCTTCTTTCTTTCCTATTTCTCTTCTTCTTCCTTCCTCCTTCAATTCCTTTCTCTTTTTCATTTCTATCTCGTGATGATTATCGGGACACTCACTGATGACGTCCATAATTAAGCTGCACTATTTGCTGCCTGCCTGACGTCGCTGAGCTAAGGCCCGTCCACTCTGATGTTCCAAGCCCATCTTTTACAAGGGCTACTTTTGCTTTCTTTTACAGCCCTTGCAAAATTGCTCTCGCCGGGCCGGAGCTAATACGTAAGACCCTCCGGTACTTTAACATCATCACTACTCACCAACTTGTATTTATAGAACGAAAGTTGACGATGTTGTGGATCTCACAGATGGCTGTAAATTTGCTAACAATTCAGACTCAGAACGATACCATGATTGTCATAACTACTTCGGCACCAATCAGTATTTTCTTCCTGTCATAAACGCTTGTGGACCGTCCAATGATGAAAGAGCTAGGAATAGCCAGGCCCACACACAGACAGACAAGAAAAAAGTACCACATAAAATAGCCAGTTTCCTGAAAATCAATCATATCTCTTTGTAATCGATACAGAGAGGAGCCTTCCGGAAAGACCGTCCTGATTGATGGGAAGTTCCTTCATAATTATTGTACTTATTAGAAAGTATTGCTGCTACAAAAAAGTGGAATATCTCACTTCATATTCTCGTGTTCAAGGCTAATCACAAAGTTGTATAGTCGTGGACCCAAAACATGGACCTTTCTTGTCAGTTTGCTGTAGATCAGGGATTTCCAGCCTTTGCAGGGGGTCGTGTGCCCTTGCTAGAAGTGGCTTGGGATAAAATAATTTCAACTCATCAATTACATTGTTTATGCTCTTACTTATGTTTTTATTTAGTTTGCCCACAAATTAACTACAAGAGTCTTGAATATATACATATAAACACGTTAGATGTTTCTTTCCCTCTACATCAGAGACAATAAGATATAACTCAAGCTGCTAATAGTAGGTATCGCGTGAGTTTGAAGCTTTTGGAGAAGGGGTCGCGAACACAAAAAGGTTTGGGAACCACTGCTACAGATAGAGTGTCCAACTCCGATTCTCCTTGATATCGAAAAAAGAACTTTCCTGCATATGGTCTTGTGTTGTCATTTGTCAGGTTTCTCTAGATTTGTGAAAAAAAGGAATCTAGCAAAAAGAGAAC
>JBCEWB010124392.1:0-11414 GCA_039654565.1 Peronia peronii | reverse complement strand
CTCCCCTCCCCTCCCCCCCCCCCCCCCCCCCCCCCCCCCCCCCCCCCCCCCCCCCCCCCCCCCCCCCCCCCCCCCCCAACATCAAAAAATGCCAAATTTCGACTCTGAATTGGTCATTTGTTAGGACAACCTCTGATCATTTTATCATTACCAGCAGCTATATTCCTCATTTTTCCTAAATCTCCCGCCCCCGCCCCTCCCTCCCTCCCATCCCTTTCCCCGTACCCGACAGCGGATAAAGTTAGAAATAGAAACTGCCAAAGCTAAGCTATCATTCTCATCATCACCAGCATCGTTCACTGAATAGGCTCCCCTTTCTCCACCACACACCTACACATGCATACACGCACACTTACACAGTATCTATCCCTGAGTGAAGGATCCAGTTATAAATGAATACTGGCAAAGCGATTGCTCGTATCACCTTATGGTACCAGTACCGTACCGGCCATCAACTCCATTCCCAGCTCCAACTCATCTTCCCCGACCTACGCCCACTCCCCCACACCCACCCCGCCCTCTTCCTTTCCGTCTTGTTTCCCCACCGCCCTCTCCCCCTTTTCACACACTAAAGGGGGCCTAGTTATCAGTAAACATCCAATTATTAAAAGCCTTTTTGTTCTCAACTCAACCATCGTCACCAGCACCTCTACCAAACGCAGTCCAACCCCACCCTACCCCCGTCCTCTCGGCCTGGCTGCTCCTTAAAAATCTGTATGAAAAAGAGATTTTAGAAAGGCTAACACTCTTTATCATCCTATTCCATTCATTCATCTATCTTATGTCCTTCGACCACCTTCGAAGCAGGTCTTACCTCCGGATTTTCATCGCTGTCAACATCACCCTTCACTTATTCCCTCCCCTCCTCCCTCCCATCTCTCTCTCTCTCTCTCCCCCCCCCTCTCTCTCTCTCTCTCATTCTCTCATACCCGTCTGCACTTGGAAGGGTTCAGTTATGATTATAAAGGATCCAGTTCTCAATTTTTAAAAAAATGGATTTTAAAAGTTGTTGCTCTCGGCTTATCGTTACCAGCATTGCTCACTAAATGCAACTCCCCTCCCTCCCCCCCCCACCCCCACTCCCTTTCCTCTCCCCACACACAAACACTACCACCATTGAAGACATCCAGTTACCCATAAAAATTGTGTTATGAAAAAAAAAATACATAGCGTTCTTATCAGCTCATTGTTACCAGCATTGCCCACTAATTATTTGCCCGCTCCCGTTACTCCAATCCCACCCTCACCGTACTGTCCTTGAAAGAATAGAGGATCTAGTTACATATTCAATTAAAAATTTTATGACAAAAGATAAAAACAAATGTTGCTCTTATCATCTAATCGTTACCAGTACCAATAAGGACACACACCTCCCCTCCTCCTCTGCCCCCCACCTCCCCCCCCCCCCAAAAAAAAATCCCTTTCCCCCGCCCTGCTACTCCTGAAAGGATCGAGGATCCAATTCTGAATAAAACTGATATTGCTTTAAAAAAAAAAATTATCGCTGAAAAGCACACGGTCTTGTATTTACTCTTCTCACATCCAGCTAATCGGTGAGGGGAGCTGCCCCGCCAGCCAACCAATATGATCGGTGGCTGAGATACAAGGGGTATGATGAGTGCGGCTGTGGTCAAACACGTTCAGGGTGCTCACCCAGAGACGAAGGAAATGCTGCGTGTTGACACTGGGTGATTGAGCTGTCGCCGTGAATCCCACTGATCCTGTTTCCTTTCTACTGATTGGGAGCTTAAATATTAAAATTGTCACCGCCGGCGGAATTAATACTCGTTATGGCAGGGGATAATTTAGTCAGTTTTTTTTTTCTTTGCATTATTTATTTTCGTAATTTTGTGTTTGGAGAAATTATGGATATCCCTGAGTGAGTGAGTGAGTGAGTGAGTGAGTGAGTGAGTGAGTGAGTGAGTGAGTGAGTGAGTGAATGGGTGAGAGAGTGAGTAAGTGAGTGAGTGAGTGAGTGAGCGAGCGAGTCAGTCAGTCAGTCAGTCAGTGAATAAGCGTGTGGATGAGTGAGTGAGTGAGTGTCTGTCTGTATGTGCGTGTGTGTGTGTATATTCGTATATGTTTCATTTTTTGATTGGAAGGTGGTGGAAAAAGACGAGAGTGGTGAACGTTGACAGCGAAGGAAAGGTGACATAAAAATATGAATTCATCAGGCAAATATATGTTTGTGTGTAAGAGAATGAGAGAGAGAGAGAGAGAGAGAATCAAAGAACACTGTGGCAGTAGTGTTGTGGCATAGCACGCTCTAACAAATATGTATACCAGCTAGGTACATGTGAATAAAACAAGAGAGAAGGACGGAGAGAAAAATTTAAGTGAAACATATCAAACAATGCACGCATGTGAGCCTGTGCGTATGTTTGTATGTGTTTGTCTGTTCCATGTGATGACATGAGGAATGTATGTCGATGTGTCGAATCAATATAGTGAATTTATAGCATGTGAGTAAGAAATTTCAATTATCTGTGTGTGTGTGTGTGCACGTGTGTATGTTCCGAAGATCCTGCGTTGCCATTTAGAGAGGCAGAGAGAGATTGTGACAGAGACATGTGTTTGATATACTTGTGAATATATATTTGAAATAATTCACATGTCTATCGCTCGTTACCGAGGATCTAGAGCGACAACTTTGGAAGTGACATTGATATGTAATTGATCTGTCTGTATTCAAATACTTCATTTTATTATTTTTAAAAAAAATCTAGCCTCTATTTAATCTTTCAATAAAATCTGCTATAGAACATTCGCCGAGATAATCATCTCCCTGGAGGTCGAAAGGCGCACAAATACTGTAACCTATAGACCCTCTCTTCCTCCAAGTTTATTTTGCTCTCTTCTTTGTAGTTTTGTTTAAATGCTGTATTTCTATTCATCTCATATTTAATCTGTCAGGGTATTTAAGCATGGTAATGCTCTCTGTCCAAAGTTTATTTTGCTCTCTTTGGTAGTGCTAATTTATCGAACTGCTTTGTTTTTTCTTTTAATTCCTTTTGTTTTGTTTGTTTGTTCCATTCTAGATTGGCATTATTTGTTCCGAGTGTTTGAGATTACAATGAACTGTCCGTTCATCTGAGCTTTTAGGCACTTGAATGCGAATCCTTTGATATCATTTCTGGAACTCAATTTCTGGTGGAAAGGTCACTGTGTGATATAGGACAATTATTTAGCAATTCAATTTCAATCTGGTTCGTTTGTCATATTTTAAATGCCAGTTAGTGCGTCTGGTCTCTCTCCCGTTCGATATTGTCCCTCAGCCTTCAGATATTTGTCTATCAGTCGATTGTTTGATAATCCATCCATTTACCAACCCATCCATCCATCCATCCATCCATCCATCCATCCATCCATCCATCCATCCATCCATCCATCCATCCATCCATCCAAGCACCCACCCATTCTTCCATTCATCCGCCCGTCCTTCTGTCGGTTCGTCCATCCATCTATCCATCCATCCATCCATCCATTCATCCATCCTTGTCTCGCCGGTCAGTGACCATCCATAAATGGAAATAGCATAAAGTTTATACTGTTTTCTTCTAACTTAAAATAGTCTATGGGGAAAAAAGAAACAGAGGGAGGTGGCGAGGATAGGAAGAGAAGAGGAATGAAAGGGGTGGGGATTATTCTTTTGAAAACAAAGGCCATTATACTTGAAATAGCAATTATCTAAGCATCTGTGGGGAGAAGGGAAATTTTATTGTCCTTAAGTCCACAATTTATGCTCACTGCTTGCTGAACAAAGGAGCAGATAAAAAAACAAACAAACGCGAAAAAATAAAAACAGAGACACGTCGAGTTTGATTAAGAATTCAAGGTCTCCGAACCTCATGGCCAAGAGAAAGGATTTTAAAACCGCAAATTAAGACTGTGTGTCTTTGATAATCCCTTTCTTGTTCTTTGCAACGTCATCTGTCCTCTTCTTTTTGTCTCTTTTTATCTTTTTTTTTTATGGTTTAAGTTTGGAGCCTTCGCCCCAGACGTAAGAAATGTGTCTTTCAAAAGATTAAGTAACCCGATATGAACTATAAATAATTAATATATGGGAACTTTCGAGCTTTGTCTTCTCGCTTCCATTTTCCCGCCAAATGATTATTAAATTTCAAAAAGAAATAAATTATTCAACCATAGATCAAAAGTTTTCTCGGATTGTTAGTTCTTTTGTTTGGAAAACAGTCGGTGACTGGACGCCCTGGCAAATTTTGTCAGCGATTCCTATTTATTATTCCGTCAGCCACATGACCTGCCATCAAGAAGAAGGTCTTGACCTTGGCTTAGCTCTTCACAGCCCAAGTAATGCAGATATGGTCATTATTATAGATATAACACTGAAGCAGTTGACCACAGTCTTTGCATTAATTCATCGAAAAACATGCGTTTTAAAGCTTTCCCTCTCCTTTGATCTACTTTTGTGAAAGGGCACTCCATATAGATTATTATTTTGATGATGTTATGATAGGTCAAAGAGATACATATGTGACAATATTTCCCGGCAATGCTTGGCCTATAAAGGGTTAACCATACGCAAAACAAAGAGAGGCTTAAAAAAAAAAAAAAAGAAAAAAAAAGTTACAACTTCATCTCTGAAAAGTTGTTATAGTCTTCTTTGGGACCTTGCTTGGGAGCAGCACAAGAGCTCTATCACTGAAAAGTTGGGATAGACCTATTGAAAACAGAGGAATTCCATTCCTGAGACGTCGGCCTAGACATCTTTCTTTTTTCAAGGCCCTATTATGAAACAGCAAGATAACTCAACAGTACACTTTTTTTTTTCAGGGCCCTGGTTTTCAAAACAGTAATAGAGCTGCGCCACTGACAGTTGATAATTTTTTTTTTCAGGACTCTCCTCAAAAACAGCAAAAGAACTGCGTCTCTGAGAAGTTGGATAGACTTTTTTTCATGGTCCTGTTAAAAAAAAAAAAGTGATAATCTTCATCCCTCAAACATTGGAACAGACCTTTTGTTTTCAGTCTCCTGTCCAAAAACAGTAATGCATGCAGCTTTGTCCATAAAAAGTCTTTCAGGACAGACGTCCCTGTTCGAAACAGCAATAGAACTTCCTTTCTAGAAAATTTGGTTAGACTTAAGTGTACTGTAGTGAAATCGGGATTCGTTTTGAATGTTTGCATGGCCAGGGGCTTGGCCATATAGTGGTAGCTGATATCAGGCTGTCAACAGAAGCACAGAATATCGGGACTTTCCAGTTACATAAAGTCACCCAGTTGCGTTTCTTGCCCTGTTTATTAATGCTCTTACAGTATAATAAGATGCACAATAGTAATCTGTGTCACTGTTCACAACGTCGGGGTGATCTAAAATATAAGTAGAGAGCCCAGTGCCTCTATCATATGGCAACTAACAATATTATAGAACACAAGATGTTTTCTGTCACACGGGAGCACTTGGAGATCCAGGAGAAGCGCATTGTATGCCTTAGTATGGATGATAGACATAGCGGAATGATTCTGTATATTCCTACACTCTTTATTTAAAGTCCACCCAGAAAATACCACAGTATTTTCTTGATTTTGTTACACTGGAAAACAGTGATTGTTTTTATTCTCAAAAACGTTTGTAGACTTCAGTGTTCTCACATTTCAACCAGTTCATTTGAATATCCTGAAAGCAGCAAAAACAAAGTAAAATAGTTTTTGGGAAAAAAGATTTTTTGGTTGTCTCTGTCATTTACTAGCAGAAAATACATTAGTAGAATGTTGGAAGGCAGTGGTAGATTGTCAGCCACAAGGGTTTGATGGACACCAGTCATAATGGCCTTTCCATCATATTTCATGGGTAAATTAAAACTCCGTTTCTCTTATTTTCTGACTAATTATTTGGATGGTTTCAGACGTATACCACGGAAAATAAACACTTTCGAATTATTTGAGTTAGCTTTTGGCAGGCCGTTGGAAAATTTCCCTGTGTCGTTGTGGTGGGGGGGGGGGGAGTGATATACATTTGAGCTGTAAAGAATTAAATGCGACAACTAGTCAGTTATGAACGATGATGCCGTATGTCTGTGTATGTGTGGAGGGTTTTTTTTTGGGGGGGGGGGGGAGTGGCTAGCTTTCCATTCCTAGGAAAGCATAATTATCTTGGCTTACAGTGCTTGCCCCAGTTTGGTCATTATAGATTATTTGGGGCTGATTTTTTTCTTTTAAATTAAAACTTTGTCCTGACAGCTTTGCCCCAGCTTTTTTTTGTTCTTTTTTTTTTTTTTAATTTTAATCCGCCACTGATTCTTTAGCGAATACACTGGACCTCCGAAATATTTTTGCTGTTATCCAAGAAATTTAGACGTTGGGCTTCCCTACACACGAAGCCAAGTGGGCTGGGGCGAAAAAAAGACAGGGTCTGATCTTTTCCCCATGTAGGACTCAAGTTCACGATGTTTTCACCGAGAGTAGAAGCCTGATGTCTCGGCTTCCCTATACTGTACTGTGTACTAGTTTCTCTCTCTCTCTCTCTCTCTCTCTCTCTCTCTCTCTCTCTCTCTCTCTCTCTCTCTCTCTCTCTCTTGTTTCCACTTTCAAAATTTATTGCTTGGATCATAGAAAATATCGTTTAATTTGAAAACAGGAGCCAGCGAAAGCCCCCAAAGACCAGGTGCTCTGGGTTTTTGAAGAAGTCAACAGGGATCCATTCAACACGGCCCATAATTCTCCAATTCATTCCAAACTGCTGCTAATGCTGGACATCAACAACTTTTGATAGCTTTATCTCCCTTCTCGCTCCCCACTTGCCTCCCCTTTGAAGTGGAAACAAAAAGGGCCCAATAAAGTTTCAATGCACGAGGCGCAATTTGCAAGTCAAATTGGCCAGCCAAGTGTTGAGGGCCCAATAAAAAAAGAAATATTGAAAACAAGAGACTCAAAAGAATAATGATTGCAGTTTGAAACTTTGTTGTGTGTGTGAGTGTGTGTGTGTGTGTGTGTGTGTGTGTTTTTGTTTTGAAATAATATTCCCCCACTTTCTTTTATTCGTCGATCTTTTTGCTCATTCCGTGTTTTAATTTACGTTACCTTCTGTAAGTTTCTTTTTTTTTTTTTTCGTTCCTCTTCTCTTTTTTCTCTTTCTTTCATTCTTTTTTGTTGTTGTTCTCTTGCTCTTTCTTTCTTCCTTTGTTTGTTTTTTCCTTCTTTCTTCTTTTTCTTTCCTTCTTTCTTGCCTTCTTCTCTTTCACTCTTTCTTTCTTTCTTTCTTTCTTCATCCTTTTTCTTTCCTTTGTCTTTTCTTTCTTTCGTTTCTTTTCTGTTCCTTTTCTTTTTTCTGTTCCTTTTTATTTTTCGGGGTTTTTTTTATTTCCTTTTCTTTCGTCTCCTTATTCTGAAAAGTCGTTCACTCTCTTTGATTTTGCATTTACTTTTTTTTTTTAAATTTCTTCCTTCCAGATTCATACATTTCTGTCGTCTTTCTGTGTATGTCTTTAAGTCTTTTTTTTTTTTTTCTTTTTTTTTTTTTTTTCATGATTTTATTTGGTCCATCCACTTTTTAGTAGTTTTGTTTATTTTTTGTTGTTATTCTTTTTTGTTTGTCTCTTTTTTTTTTTTTTGTCTCCGCTTTTCGTTGAATCTGACAACTAATCGTATTGTTTCGCGTGTTTGTTTTGTTTTTATTTTAACCTACATGTATTTGTCTTTTAGTTTTCTTACTTTTGAACCGTGCTGTCATTTTGCTGTCTTACGTTTATCACATCTTGGAGGGCAGGGAAACAAACACACACATACACACACGCGCACACACACATACACACACACACACCTAACCTGAGACGGAAGTAATTGATTTTGTTGTTGTTGTTGTTTCAAGCATTATCTTCTTTCTCATAACTGCCTTCTTAAACAAGCTGTAGTTGTTAGATCGAGTTTCTAGAACATTTGAGATTAAAGATGTAAACCGTGAAATGTTTCTGCCGGAAGCCATTGGCGGTGGTGGAAAATTGCTGTCGTCGACATGTTAGTTCACACAGTCGTCAGATTGACTAGAACTTTTCGTGTGAAGATCTCAGGAATGCAGGCAAGGACAGCCAAGCTTTTCATGTGAAGATCTCGGGAGTCCATATAAGGACAGCCTTTTGTGGGAAGATCTCATGAGTCCATGCAAGGACAGCATTGAAGTTTTCTTGTGAAGATCTCAGAAGCTCATAATAGGGGTAGCTTTGACTTCTAATGTAAAGATCTCAGGAGTCCATATATATATTCAGCCTTGAACTTATAATGTGAAGATCTTGGTAATCCATGCAAGCACAGTCTTGGATTTTTCGTGTAAAGATCCCAGGAGTCCATATAAGGACATCCTTGAATTTTCCGTGTGAAGATATCGGGAATCCATATCAATACAGCCTTGAACTTTGCGTGTGATGATTCCAGGAGTCCATATAAGGACAGCCTTGAACTTTCAGTGTGAAGATCTTGGTAGTCCATGCAAGGACAGCTTTGAACTTTTCGTGTGAATGTTTCCGGAGTCCATATAAGGACAGCCTGAAACTTTTGTGTGAAGATCTTGGTAGTCATGTAGAGACAGCCTTGAACTTTTTTTGCGAAGATTTCGGGAGCCTGCGCATGGACAGCCGTCATATTTAGTGTGAAGATCTCGGGATTCCATTCTTTCGGTTCATCAACAAGGACTTCCGAAGGAAATATTTTATGATGAGATTTCAGGACGAAGAAGGTGTTCGCATGATGAAATCTTTACTAGTTGTTGAGAATGAATTAAAACTTTGTATTGTCATGGTCAGCTAGACAAGACAATTATTCTTATGCCCAGCTGCCACACAAAATGATGATGCAGGGAGTTCCTCTGCCTAGCAATCTAATGTGAACAGATAATTAGCGCAGTGTTTGACATTTACTGTTTTCCGTTTTAAATATGGGAATGTTGACAATGCTGTAGCTGCCGAAATGTAGCTATAGTTCACAATTAGCGCAGCGGAGAAAGTCCAGTTATTTCGTCCACAGAAAGTTTGCAAACGAAAGATGGCATGAAGATGATTGACATGTTCTTTTGTGTTGAACTTGTGACCATGAAAATAGCTGTAGTTTAGTGCCAAATGTTGCTAAACTGAATGGCTCTACTGCATGGAAAATTGTAGCTATTCACCAGAGAGATAATATCAAACTGTTTCTGGCCATAGTCACACACAGTGCATCTATCTACCCACAAAGACAAGACAGTCTCTGAGTTTTTGGTGTCATGGAAGTATGTGCTGGAAATTCTTAGTTTTTCACCACATTTGGTCTTTTGTGACTATTATCTGTTTCAAGCGATGAAAGAAAGAGATGGATCAATGTAAAAAATATCAAATCAGCTCAAAGACTCTATTTACAGCATGTGATCCGTGCTTTGTGCCTCTGGCTACACCCATGACAAGAAAGCATCTAGAGTCTGTTAGTTACTGAGAGGACGATTTTCAGTAGTTTGCAGGATTTCACAAAATGAGAGCTGCACATTTCAATCAACGCCTGTGCTCCGTAATTAACGAGAGAACCCATTTTTTTGTCATCTCGGATATGGTCACAATCACGTGTTACTAGTTTAACAGTCCATTTCCCAGCCGTCGCTTTGTTCTTTCTTGCTTTGTAACGTTGTCATCTTCTCTGTCTCTTCCATTCTTTCTATCCATCTGTCTCTCTCTCCCACCCCCTCTCCAAGCGAGTAGTTGAGTAGAGATTTCTTCTCTCCTCGCCCCCCTCCCTTCCTTCTGTCTCTTTTTCTCTGTCCCTCTCACTTGCCGAACGGGATGAAATGAGCGGCCGAGTGGATGAATAGATGAATGGATTTACCCTTATGCTCTTTTTATACTTTTATCAACAACAAAGACAGGGATGGAGGTATAAAGGTATTAATGAAACATTAAAAAAGAGAGAGAGAGACAATGATAACGACGACAGTAACAACAGCGGCTGAAACAATAACAACTACAACAATAACAACAGCAACAACAGCGATGACGGCAGGCGTAGCACTAGTAGATTTCAATGGTCACATTACGTCCAATGTGGATCAGATGGTCGCCAGCTTTTTATGGGTTGTGAAAATAGAAAAAAAAAAAAAAACAAGGCTGGACAAAAACAACGACAAATTTTACGCTAGTAATAAAACAAACAAAGAATTTTGATCCAAAACAAACAAATAAACACACGAACTTGTGATGAAAATTTAAATGAGAGAAAGGCAAAGTAGGGGAAGGGGAGAAGACGGTGTGACAAATAGGATATATATACATAATAATATACATATTTTTTTTCATCCTGCATATTTAAGCGTTCTTGTTCTTATTTATTTATTATTTATTTATTTATTTATTTATTTATTTATTTATTTATTTATTCATATGTATTTATTCATTTATTTATTTGTTTATTTATTTATTGTACGGTGTCTTTGAGGGTGTGTGTGTGTGCTTGTATGTGTTGTGTATATATGTGTGTGTGTGTTTTCCGTAAATTATGTTGTTATTTTCGTGTAGAAAAATGTGTGCATGTGTGTGTGTGTGTGTGTGTGTGTGTGTGTGTGTGTGTATTTGAATGCACGCGTGCATAAATGGAGGGCGTGTACACGCAGGGAAAAAATACGTGGAACGAAAAGACAAAAGAACAAAGAGAGGAAAAAGAATGAAAACAAAGATATTATAAAAGGGATTAGTCATAGTCACAGGTGTGAACTTGACATGAGCCAGTGATTGATTTTGGCTGTGTGAGGAGTAAAGTGATAAATTTCATCTTAGAAAAAGAGAGACAGCGAAAAGAAAGAAAGAACGAAAAAATGAAGGAAAGAAAGAAAGAAAAACGAAATGGAAAGAAAGAAAGAAGGATAGAAAAATAAGAAAGAAAGTGAGGAAAAAAGAAAGAACAGTAGTTGGTGTACTGGGTATGTTTTCTGTGTGTACGACTTGTTTGTGTGCTGGAGTGGTGTAACAAAGAACATCATAAAAACATTAAACAAGATAAAATAGAGAGAACGGACAGGCGAACAGAAAAGCTCCAAAAACAAACAACAACAAAAAAAGGATGTGTCTAAAGTGTATTGCGCGCGCGTGTGTGTGTGCATCCATCAAAGTGTGAATGGGTCGTCTGGTCCTGGATACGCCTTCGTGCGGGATGAGAGAGAGATATAAAGAGATGCCATGATAGACCAGAGGTTTGGGGGGCGCAGTGGCACTGTGGTTTGGCGTCTGCTCATGGAGAAAACAGGCCGGGATCGACTCGCGGATCCTGCATTGGGGGATGGAAGGACACGAAGATCGACAACCCGCATTTTTTTCAGTGACTCAACGGTCCCCTGGCTTCCTCTGGGTAGGGAAGCCCGACGTCTAGCCTCCTCGGATAAGGGCGAATATATTTCGGAGGTCCCTTGTGTACGTTACGCACGTTAAAGAACCCTTGGCAGTTCAAAAT
>JBCEWB010124381.1:0-11414 GCA_039654565.1 Peronia peronii | reverse complement strand
CACCCCAACCTCACTTCCCACCTTTCTGCCGTCTCCAGTTCGGTCGTCCATCTAACCAAAAAAAAAAAAAAAGAAAAGAAAAGGAAGGGAAAGGTAAGACAGAAAAAACTAAAGAAAGAAAGAAGGGAGGAAGAAATAGAAACACAAAAAAACAACAAAAAACCCAATGCAAATCAAATAGCAAGAGCATAGGGTCAGTTCCTCATTCCAAATATCTTTTCGATTCATCTTATCCTCGCTATTCCACGATGCTTACTTTGTAGCATAAATCTATGAAAAGGAAGGGGAGAGGGGCATTGAGACACATAGTTGGTAAATGGAATAACAGTGATTAAAAAAAAAAAGAAGAAGAAGAAGAAAGGAATTATAATAATAAAGAGACATGCGGTAAAATATGCGAGGTATCATGAAAGCGCCATCTAGTACATCTGGTTTCAGGTCGCAAAACCTTAAAGAACAATAAGGAAAACTCGCATTGGATATGTAACATTTTTACAATAGAAATGCAAAACTCGCAAGCAAATTATTCTGGTTAAAAACAACTCCATGAATGAATAAAATTAATGTTTGACACTTCCTACTGCAAGACGGTCCAAGATTATTGTATTGCATAGATGAGGTCGGGACACACAATCTATTATCCTAAATAAAACTGTAATGAAATAATAACATAAAACTCATCTCCTGCTTAAAATGATTTTGGAAAGAAAATTATTTTGAGAAAGATTTTCTTGAAGGATACAAAGACCACACACATATGCACACATTTATGTCACTGAAGAGCTATAATTTCAAAAGAAAAAAAATCCTCGAAGGAATATTTATAATTGCTTTTATTCTTTGCCGAAAAAAAAAATCTTCCCATTTTTTTCCCCTACCCAATGAGAGAATAAGATCATATCAACCGGTGTCTTAATTCTCTGTGCCGTGGGGAACAAATCTCAGGGACGATATGATTCACTAAACGCTCTGAAAGTAGAGACAGGAGCATTGATGTAAACTGTTCAAAGCTCATTTTACAAATAAACGTCAGCTCAGTGTCTCCCTTAGTTTTCCAATGACAAATTCTCAGCATTGTCCGCAGGAAGATGGACTAGGGAGCCAACGGATTAGCAGTGGCATACATCAGGATTATTCCGGCCTCGAGATTGCTCTAAATGGCAGAAAAAATCCGTCATTAAACGAAACAGAATTCCGTTTTTGTGATGCTGTTTTAGTGAAAGATTCGGATACCATAGGAGAATTTGGATTTAAATGGCAGGACAACGCTAAATAGGCTTGGCCTTTTTATTTATTCTATCGTTCAATTTTTCTCTTCGCTCCTAAACGCTGAATAAAGCAGACAGGCTGTACATGTGTGCGTCTGTAGTTTTTAATACGACTTGGGATAAAAGATAAAGAAGACAAGTTTAGATGGTATCGCTTTCTCCATCCAAAACTGAGGAGCCATATAAATGCGTGTGATTCTGTACATCAATTACGAATTCTTTTTCCTCCATGCTGTCTTTTATTCCCAGAAACATCTCAGGGACGCTCCAAATGTCTTAGTGTGATTGATGCTTCAGCAAAGATAAACACAATGTAAAACGGATGGATGTCGCTAGGACTGGTAGTTGTCCATGCACAGACAGAAAAAAAGAAAAGAAAAAGAAAGAAAATAACAATAGAAAAGAAAGCCGAAGCAACATTATAATAGTACAAAGCGGCCGGTATATTTCCAGGACAAATAAACATATTTCATTCGCCATGAAAGGTCCAAGGGGGGCTACCCTCGTGGGAAGTCTCGGGCGATGTGCAAACAAAACTGGAGCCACTGAAATGCCAGGCTCCTGAAAGGCGATATTCTTATGATAACTATACGAATAATTGTATGTGCCGTGCAGGTAGAAATGAGCGAATCTGTCAATGGTGAATGGAAACTGATGCCGTTTTCCTACAGAAATAAACTTTCGCATCGGCGATTAGATTGGTCTTGATACCTATACTGACCCCCAGCGTCCAGCTCTGTCCATTCAGAAAACGTGTCATTACCAGGCCATTTCAGGGAGGTCAAAAATGCATCTAAGTCTTTGGCACTAGGCGTGTGTGTGTATATATGTGTATCTGTGTGTGTAGGTGTATGCGTGTGTGCATATGGTTATGTGTGTAGAAATATTTTACTACTATTTTCTGAATTGTGATATTTTGGTGCTACAAGAATACAGTGTTTAATTGCAGTCAGCTCGATATATCGTACTACTGTTCCAAAAGAAGCAGAGCATTAAAAAATAGGCTGTAGAAAATATTCGTGACAAGAACAGTGTTCTGAAGTAAATTAACGCTGATCAGTAACCTATTCAATGACGTTCATTTCAATTGAGGCCTTTTTTTTAATTTTTGAGGATCCTTTTTCTTTTCCTTTGGGTCTCCCCCCCCCCCCCCCCCAAACCCCCAAAATCTATTTCAGACAAACAGTGAACCAAGAGCGTAGCTCAGAGCATTTTGGGAAATGGAAACAAAGCATTTCTTTATAACTCCCGTTTTTACCCCCTCCCCATTTTTTTTTTTTGTAAGTGTCAGAAAAGGGATAAACGTCAAGTCAAAATGAAAATCTGCTTCACAGATAGATAGCATGTTTCGATAGGGTCTCTTGACAAACACTCTAAAATGGAAAATGAGAAATGACAAGGGCCGAATGGGTAAAAGAAAGACGGACGGATTTGCCTTGACAATGAGCTAAATAACGGAGTCTGAGACTCTTCAATGCCATGGCTATTGTAGTTCTAGGCGGATGTCCATTGTAAGTGAACATATCGTAGCGAAACAAAAATCGCGAGGCTCTTATTTAAAGCCGTTTCTTTTAAACGTCAGTGTGGGATTTGTGCTAAGTCCAGACAGAGAATCGGCCACGAGAGGATTAAGCCAAGGCATATCAGTCTCGCCCACTGGGCCAGAGACATGATGGTATGACAGTTAAATAGCTGGTCATCCATACGGTCTCCCTTGCTTTTCCACTTTCACCCCCACCTTCCTCCTCATCCCCTGTCTCATCTCCTTTTTGGATTTCATATCGCACAAGAGAAATAGTTTATGAAACTATTTTTGGCTCATCCAATAGAACAAGGAATGGGCTTTTCTTGTCAGCTACAATAATGAAGTTCAAGAGACAAGGAGACGCGCAGTTGGCTAATTTTTTGTTCTTTTGGGCCCCAAAATATGCTGGTATTGCCATTGGAGATTGTTGGCATCTGTTCTGAGCTTCCTATCACTGATTTGTTTTTGTCTTTTTTTGTTTGCGGGGAGGGAGGAGGGGAGTGGAGAATGGAGGGAGGAGGGGGGGGGGGAGCCTCCTTTTCCCTAGTGTCTTAAAGTTTAACTCATCACAAATGAGTGGGGAGAGGGGGGAGGGGGTGGGAGGAACAGCTCATATGGTTTTATAGTTTTCTAATAACAGTCAAGGTATTTTTTGTTGTATTTTATCATTTTCTTGATTAAATGGCAACACTGCAATAACTATTCAGGATCTGATCAGATGTTGTCCATGAAACTTGTGCACCAAAACTGAGAAAAAACGCCATCCCTTGGTTTCAGTTGCAAATTACGTAACAGTCTTTCATATGAGCTCAGGATGAACAGAGGTTGACATAAGATAATGTACTCTGGTAAAAGAATAATGTACTTAGACGGATTTTGTTACATGCAGATCGGCAATAAGGGCAAGTACCGGCAAAGTATAGCACTTGTACTAACCAAAAACTTATTGCAAAACACACATCCGATAGGAATCATACATACCAAGTTCTGAAGTGGTGAAAATAAGCCATGGTGATGGTTGTATGATATCTAAGCTATATTGCTCTAGCACATAGTCATAGTTACTATGGACGTGATCAAGGCCTGCATAATATTCTGTACATCGTGATCTCTCGCAAAGTCATCCCTTCTTTTTTCTCCTCTCATGGCTGTCTTTATTTTAAAGGCTGGTTTCTCGATTATCAGCCATTCATTAAACAGTCAATCTGTTGGACTGTTGACTCGGAAACGTTCTGCCAGGAGCTATTGCCATCTTATGAAGATTTTCAACGCAAATACTATAGATCTATATCATTCTTTTATATTTACAAGATCCTAACATCAGAAAGACATTTTGAGCCAATGGCTTCTCTTTCTTTCAAACTCGTAAAATTATGCATGCATAGCCAAATACCTTCGAATCAGAGAATACATGGATTTCATTGTTTTTCCAACATTTTCGCAACTCAGCAAAGTGGAATTCTAATTATTCACTACTTACATCTTTTTATGATCTGGTAGATATTATAATCAGCATGTTTGATTGAATATCTAGTTAACGGTTTTACTTAATAGTTGTCTCGTTTAGTAAATTCCAGACGTCCTGAAGCGGAGCAGCTGCTCATACAAGCATGTGAGCCGTCAAAATGTTATACACTTTATCCGACATTGCGAATGGCGGACCGCGCCGACACGCGCGTTCCCACTGACTGCTCCAGCGGCACGACGCTCGCTTGAGTGGAAAATTAATTTGTAACAACACGGGGGTCTCCGCTCTGAATGCCGCTATTGCAGCATTTCTATTTTGATGTCGTCATGGGTCCCCTCGAAGACGCTGCCTTTTTAATACGCTGGAGTTTCTCTCAAAACGCAGTATGGTGATAAAAGATTCTGACCGGCCAATCGGCATTATATTGCTATCTAGAAATATGGCGAGTGGAGAACTTAAATCAGCGAAAATAATTGTTTATTTAATTATGAATATTTAAAGATTTGCCCCGAACTATTCGATTAGCATTTCGAATTACATGTACAAATTAATGGTGATCCATATTGATCAGAAATGGATACATATCTCTTTTTATAATAAAACACCATATAATTGCATGAAGCTCGATCTAGGTGTTGTATAATTATTAAGTGTGACAGTAGAGGATACGGGAATGGGGTTGATCGGACTCGTGATCGCACCAATTGACAGATGATTGGGTGTCAGTTCTACGGTCTTGGAAACTGTAACAGTAGGTGGGATTTGTCGCTGGGAGGTGGTGGACAACATGGTGATGGTAATGGTTGTTGCAGTTGCGCATTTACTGAATGTTGGCACACACATTTTTTTTTCTTGTGTGTGTGTATGTGTGTATCTGTGTTGTGAATATATCTGTGTGTAAGAGTACTTGTGTCCGTCAATTATGTCCATATTTATTATCTCTTTCTTCATGTGGACACGAATAATAATCATAATGCTCCAGCAAATCAGGGGGAAAGAGAGGACCACAGATTGGGATGTGACTGAAAGAAAACTTTATCCTGCATGTCATCTGATAGCCGGCTATTATTAAATAGTTTTGTCCCTACAATTATAACAGATGTTACTGACACAGTCATACCGCCTTCCAACTGGCAATGTAAAAAATATTTGACCCTCTCCACAGTGATATATCAAAAACAACAAGGCGGGATGATTCATTGAATATTTTAACGTCACTGTGTTTTAAGTATTAATTGTCTCATACAGGATGCTACTTCAGATGATATGGAAGCAAATATCAGAAGTACTAACAAACTCATGATAACAGTATCGTGTTGCATAATTTATACTCAATCAACTTTTTTAATTCCAATTTTAAAGCTAGAAATATTCTACTTGGAAGGATTAAGAATGCAAGAATAATACCAACTAATATTTGCTTCAAAATTCTCACTATAAAATTCATGCTGAATTTTTTGATTTTTAAAATTAAATTATTGTTTTCATTTTTTATTTCTTTTTCTTTTTATATGACACAGGAAATTATTACTCTCTTAAATTTCCAATTCTGAAATCCTCTGCATTCCTCACGTAATCCTTTTTAACAGCTGCGTAATTTATTTCTGTAACTTTCGCCCGTAAAAACCTAACAGACTCAGTATGGGGAGAATTCTGACGCTGAAGATTAGAGACTCTTATAAATGACAAACCCTAAGGAGGACTCGCCAAGGAGGGGTGGCTTTGCAAATACCTACTCTCGGCAGGATCTCTGGAAGCGAGAGCTAAAAAAAATTGGGCCACGTTGTAACAATATAAATCTATCCTTCTTTTCTTCCTTTCACTTTGGGAACTTGTAAATCAGGAAGGTGCAATAAATGGGGCACGATTTTCAGATACTTAACTGTCCCGTGATGAGGCGATTTTTTTCTTTCATTTTATAAGTGGGAAATGAAGCACCTTAAGCCACTTAATCGTTCACCGCATGGTAAAATAATTATTTGTATTATTTTCTGAAACTCACGCATTCATTCTGAAATTGACACCCAGGAGAGGGAGAGAAGGGAGCGACTTTGTGTGTGTGTGTGTATGGGAGGGGGGGGGGGAGGGGATAAGACAGAGGGCAGGACTCTGAGAAGCGGGAAGAGAGGAGTAAAGAATTTAAATCTTTCTCACGTTGTCACTAGTCAATAGTTGAGGGGTAAAGCTCATCATAAAGACTTTCATCATTCAACCGTTCAGCCGTTCTTCCATCCAACCCACCATCCGTCCTTTCTTTCTTCGTCCGTCCATCCATCCATCCATCCATCCAAAGATCCATCCATCCATCCATCCATCCATCCATCCATTCATCCATCCATCCATCCATCCATCCTTCCATCTCATTAATCCCATCTAATCCATCCATTCATGTGCCTAATACATGCACTACTACCCAGATAGATTTCTATAAAAATATATGAGTCAAATATTGTATCAGGCTCTGTAATATTCATATTTTTAAATATTTTGTTCTAAAAATGACTATCTTTATCACCCAAAAAACCACGCACCGCATAGGTCATAATAACTTCTGAAGATCAGTTCCACATTCGCCCACAAGTCCAAAAACGATTATTTTTCAAATGCGGCCCTTATCACATACCTACGCTACACTAGGTCAAGGGGAAAGTTTTAGTAACCACTCCCGAAAAGCTATAATTGCGCAGCGTGATGAATAAATAATACAGAAGATCTCTATAAAGTGTCACGCAGTTCAACTTGTTTTAGATGCCCTTTCCTGTCTGTACAAGAGCTGCGGAATTTATTGGAGCTTATCAAACTGTCATTAAGATCTTTTTATCTGCGGTCTTAAAGGGGCAAGCGACACTAGTGACTTTCTGTACTGTCAGCTAAGCGCTGGTCTGTTGTAATGTAGTGAGAGGATCACGTGATTTGTTTTTATACTCTGGTAACACGAAGATACTTAGTTTTTCTTTTTTCTATCTTTTTTTTTTCTACGAGAGCTATCATTCTGGACACTGCAATTATATTGTCAACCTTCCTGCCTTCCGTCCTTTCTTCTTTCCTTCCTTTCTTTCTTTCCTTTTTCTTTTTTTTTTCTTTCTTTTTCTCTCTTTCTGTCGTTCTTTCTTTCCTTCTTTCTTTCCTACTTTCTGTCTGTCTTTCTTTCTTTCTTTCGTTCTTTCTTCTTCATCGTACATTATAACTATATGCAGGGATCATGAGTATGACCTGTTTTATATTCTTGTAATTTGAAGTTCATTTTTTTTTTTTTTCGATCCTCTTCGAGGATTATCACTCAAAGTACTGAAATGGTGAAGTAAGGCTATAATAATTTCTACTATCTCCCAGTCCTCTGTCTTTGCTTTTGATGTCCTGACTCAAGTAGAGTACCCCCATTCCTCCCTTCTCGCCCCCCTCTTCCCCCCCCCCCCCGCCCACTTTCTCCCTGGGTTATCAGAATCTAGATCCGTGAAAACTCCCTTTTTTCCCTCCTTTTTCTGCTTCCTAAATAGACAAACTGCATACACACACAAACACACACCTACCAGTGAAACACCTACCAATTCTTTTTACAAAAAGTGTTCAAGCAATTTCGAAAATAGTTTTTATTTTCATAACACTGTAAGCCTAGTTAGTGTTGTTATAATAGTAATAGTAATAATTTTCCAGTTTTCGCTGTACATGGTTGTCAGTTATGTCTATAAACCTGAGGATTTTATTACCTTATTATCTATGAGAGCATATCTCGGATAATGTCTGTATAACCATGTTATGATTATGTAAATATGTTGTCGTTCCTGTTTGTTTTGAGGCATATTTTGTATGTATTTGGTTCTGTAAAGCGCTTTGAGGCCTTCGGGAATGGGGCGCTATATAAATGCTCTTTATTATTATTATTATCAATATTATTATTATTATTAATTATTATTATCAGTATTTTTATTATTATTACTATTGTTAACACGGGAAACTGAGAAGACAACGATGCAATAACGGTACTGGATTTAAAGAAAGTTAGTGAAATATTAACGAAGGAGGGAATAAGAGAATCATTCATAATACAGCTACTAATAGCGGTCATGTTGTATTCAGACATGTTGCTCTTAGCCTGTAGTGTATAGTAAGATCAAGTGTTTTCGTCACAAATGTCTTATTGGAAGTCCTTGAAAGAGACTGTCCTCATTTTTTTTCTCTTTCCTCGCTCTTCTATTCATCTCTCAAATCTCTCTTCAATTTTATTCTCAAACATCATATATATACGCCCACTTAGATTGACGGAACACGGGAAAGTCTAACTTAAAGTCCTTGAAAGATACTGCCCTCAATTATTTATTTTTTTATGATTATTATTTTTAATTTCTCCTCCTCATCTCTATAATCTCTTTTCAACACGGTCCCCAAAAATATGATTTCATTCGCCAACCCACTTTGAATGAGATAATCCGAGGTATTAACCCCTGTTAGAGAGATGAGAATTAAAATTCACTGGATATAAGACGAAAAGTCGAGTGCATGCGAAATTCAATAAGCGTGACACGCACTTTCTTTTTAAAACAGGTCGTACACAAATAGACAGCACAGATGAAAAAGGTGTGCGAACCCTTTACTGAGCACAATAAAGCTGACAGCCGCTAAATCCGTTTATTTATCTGTCTCTGTTATCTTCCAATCTGATAACAAGATGACGATCTGACTCTCGGATTTTTCAAGAGCCCAGAGCTTAATCCTCTTCTCCAGGACCCACCCACTTACATTTCGCACAGGGGGAATTTACCGGCATTTCCGGGTGGTTTATTAATCATTTTTTCTGGTGGGTTAGACGTGAAAAGATTTTTTTGTTCAAAGAGAGAGAGAGAGAGAGAGAGATGGAGACAGTGAAAAAAGCGTGAAACTGAATATTTTCTATGTATGCACGACAAACAGACAGACAGATAGACTGATAGACAGACAGACAAATAGACAGACAGATAGACAGACACAGAAACGTTGATTTCTATGTGAAATGAGAAAAAGAGAGGAAGAGACTGGCACCTTTACTGAGAGTGTGAGAGAGAGAGAGAGAGAGAGTGGTGGATACCCAGAGTGAAAGAGAAATATACGGATAGAAAGAAAGAGAGAGAGAAATGAGTGGATAATGTTTCATTCACATATAGAAGAAAAGAGAGTAAAACATGTCAAGCGAATGACTTGAAGTGGGAAATACCCAAAAAGTGATGAGTATGTAAGACATTGAAAATGACTGTCTCCCGGCACTTGTCAAAGAAAACATGCAGTTGTAAGACATTATGTGGAGCATAATCCACTATTATCCCGTGCTATCTCATCTGTTGCACAATAAAAGGTCTGTTTACTTGACTAACGTATCGTGTCACCAGCCCGTGCTTAACGACATTATAGATGCTGTCAGGCTTTTCTGTTAGATGTCACCTTCAAAAGACGAAAGGAATTTGAACTGATGGACATTGGATGCTTTGCTGTTTTAGTCACGCCTGTTTTCAGTCGTAATTACGTGGTATGACAAGGAAAAACACATCTTCATGGGAGGTGAGACGCATATTATTAATTATTATTTATGTTTCTTCTCTTATACGGAAGTAATCTATCTTTTTTTCTTCATAACAGCTCCCTTTTACCTCCGTGATCTTTCCCATCATTTTGCCCTCCCTTTGCCAGCTTCCTTTTTGTCCTGTGCATTAAATTTCATCCGTGGACCCGTTCAGAAGCTCCACATGGCAAGAAGCTTAGCCACGTAGTAGCTGAGGTCACAATAGTGAAGAAAAGCACAAAACGACTTGTCTTTTCAGCCGAGCTGCATCGAAAACCAATTAATCCATCTTGTTCTGTTTGACATTGTTGCCTTATTCAAAAGTTGCACACCAACGCCCCATACTGTATGACTTGCACATACAAGATAAATAAATGAGCAGGGTGCCTCTATCACGTGACAATTTACAATGTGAAACGAACGGGGCATTCACCACCATCACGTGATCAGGAGGTGATTCCGGGAGCGAGTCCATCCTTCTAATGATACATTGACATTCTTGTATTTCCTGAAGGTATTAGTACATCAATTTCATTTGAATTCTGAAAGTAAAGACAATTTTTTTCTCAGTCCTGTAGTCTCCCATGTTTTCTGTGGCAAAATATTAAATTCTCTCCATACATAAAACAATATGGTTCTTGGTCCATGAGACAAGAGAACATAAACTGTATCTATCGTCAATAGAAGTTCCATTCATAACTATTGCATACACGAGAAGTAAAGCACAGTCACTTATATTCAGATTTAAATATGAATAGTACCACAATGAAACGCAAACATACACACACACACACAAACTGCTACAATTTGATGGGCATTAAGCTGATAGCAAAAATTATTGTTGTTATTATTATTATTATTATTTTACATATAACACACGCCCTCTTTTTTAATAATTCAACTGGTTAGAAGTGGGTGCACAGTCTCGAATTATCTTAAGTTTTGATATACAGGCCTTCAGTCATAGCTGTACCTAATAGACCAGGCTACAAAAACTTGTATGTAATACTAAACTCTTTCCAGTCAAAAAGTGGAGATAGAACTAGGCCCTATGGCATTCTATGAGGTTGAATTATAGGTGTCTATGTTTACTTAGTAACACAGTCATCCCATGATCTCCGCTCCAGAACGGAAACGTGTCATCTGTCTTTGTCGGGCTCTATTGACTCGGCTGACCTTAAACCACGACAGTATAGAACAACTTTGCAGGAAAGCCGAAGGAATTGACACTGAAATTGGTGTTGTACTATTGGCTTTAACCAAGTGTCTTTCATAGAGTGATATTTGAGGATTTGGTTCAACGGGGCTGTATTATTTGCTCTGGGCGACTTATGTCCTTGTTGATGATGGTGATTGAAGTGACGGTGGTGATGGTGGTAGTGGATGATGATGGCCGTGGTGGTGCTGGTCATGACAGCACAAATAGTAGAGGACCTTTGCTTCTTTTTATATTTTATTTTATTTATTTTATTATAATTATTATCATGATTATTATTATTATTTTACGAAAAATGTCTTAAAATTAAGACGACTGTCTACCGGTAACTAATCAAAAACACCAAAAAAGTTGAAAAACAATACGAAGAATTTAGAATTGAGATAATAAAGTTAAACTGATCTCGC
>JBCEWB010124370.1:0-11414 GCA_039654565.1 Peronia peronii | reverse complement strand
AAGAAATTACATAGTAAAAAAACCGTTCCCAAAGATTCTTTCTTAATAACGCAAGTTTCTTTTTAAGCGTTTTCTTACTAACTGTGTTTGAGTGTATATTCATTCAACTGTGAACTAAAGGTGTTTTTGTGTGCTCTTGCTTGTGAGAAGCTGCACAAATGTTTGACTGAACACCACTAAACAGTATAGCTTGATCCTCAAATCACTGCTTAAAATTTTACATCTTTGACAGAGCTTAGAAGTTCATCATCTTATAACACTTTTTGTCTGACATCAGTTTCCTGTATAGAGCAAAAATTTGCTTTTACAAATTTTATATGTCACGGCTGTGCACCAGCGTGCCTTTAGTTTGACGGCTCGGCCAGGGTTAAGAGCTCAAGTCACAGTTCACCGCTGCCCCACCGGGAGGCGCGAGCTAACTGCCGTGACTTAGTGAAAATGTATGGTATTTTAAAACAACACGTGCAATAGAAGATCATGAAATATTAAGACAAAATATAAAATAGAGGTGAAAATCTGAATTTTTCTGTTATATATTTTTTTAATGATATATCTCTTGTGAAAGAGAAGATAACACTAGTCCAAAAGTTGGTAAATTGTGTTAAGTTTTATGTTAACCTTTTTAAAATCCAATTATCAGATGAAAGCCATAAATTTTGTCCATGTCAAAAATATGGTTGGAAAGAAGAGGATTTAAGCTTTCCAACAGTGGTGAAAAAAAAACTGCAACTAGAACTGGTTCCGCCACAAGCTGGTGTTTAAGTATTGTGACCCTCTAACTAATGAATACAGATTGGCGAGTATCTCGCATCTGCGGGGCAAAGGCTTGCATTGCATGCATGCAAATACTGAAAACAACTTAGTATCATTGATCAAAACCAAGAAACAGTTTAAACACTGTGTTATTTGCAGTGTGCTCCGACATGGAGACAGCATACAGGTATTGCATTATTGAGATTAAGCACATGACTTATTACAGGGATTAACAAATTAATACTATCCTCAATCATTACCAAAGCTTTACAGTTTATGAGGATTGAGGAAAATTCTAAACATTTTGAAGTTTGTCTGTTCTTCCTTTTGCAGGTACAAAATCATTGATTGTAGTTATGGATTGGTTTGTAGAAGGTTTGCTTTCATTGCTGTCTGTAAATGTGCTGCTTCATTTTTTATTGCATGCGCTGCCTTCTCTGACTTCAAAATGGTGGAATGTATGAGTTCCCCACCCCGTTCACCCAGAAAACCCAGTTCAAATCGATGTCATTCTATGAAAGGAATGCAGTGGTTTTCTGAGTGTGATGTCTAGGGAGAGTGTGTTGAGGGAAATGTCTACAATAAATTTCATACCAGTGGCTACAGACTGTTGTCTGTATAGAAGCTATTGTATTTTCTGCTACTGGTTGTGTGTGGAAGGAGTGCATATATCTCACTAAATGTTTCATTCATTTGTTCATTGTCTTTGGACTTCTCCACGATGTCTCTGGTCATTTCCACCACAGCAGGGGGTTAACTGCTTCCTGAGGCCGGCACCTCTTTTAATGCATTTGTCGCAAATATATTTTGAATGGCAGTAATCAGTGTCTCTGTCAGTACTGATGTTGTAGTATAGAACAATTTTGGCCTTATACTTATCATGGTTTTGCTTCAGTCTCTTTTGTCTTATCACTTCTCTTCTGATAGCACGTTCTCCTTCATGCACATAACAATAATATGTAGATCAAGCGAGTGCACCATAACGAATAAAATATGTAATAAGAAAGAACAAATATTCATAACTCGCATTCTAATTTTAGCAATAAAACACAACTTTCACACAGTGTAGAAGTGATCACGAAGGCTTCATTTAGGTGAAAAAAGAAAGATAGTTTGAACTCGGCCGTAAGGAGATATTCATCGTTAAATTAATTATGCACTGCAGTTTTTAAGAGAATTACACTGTCTTTTCAACAATCTCTTATAGCACAACTAAATACAGTATACCAACCAAAACTACATTGGAGAAAAGAGGAAAAACATGAAAATACACGAGTGGTCATAAGACAATGTTCATTTTAGATACAATCTTAGAATAATGGGCTGAAAATATGATATCACAGCAAGACCACCCAGTAGCACGGGCCAACTCCAGAATTTGATATAGTGGGCAGTGAATTCCCCTTGAGGGGGGGTGGGGGGGGGGGGTGTCCCATTGACAGGTGATTTATTGTGATCTATTGCCTTGCGGTAGTGGAACTAAAAGTACGCTGAGGGCCAGTTTGCACACCTGTGATGTGTACTTTTACATATTTGTTCAATATTTTAGACATCTTTTATTTTCTTTAACTTTAAACAGGATTCCAAGTCTCCTTTGTATTGTACAGACTATTGCTACTACAGTATAGTTCACTCCAGGAAAGCACTGCATCATTCTCAAATAGGTACTATGCTCAAGCCTGTGATAAACCCATTTCGCAGTCCATTTCGCATTGTAGCCCCAGAAATGAATCTCCCAAGATACAGCAATGCATTTGTCTATCATGTGAAGCCATTCAAGGATGAGAAGGGGACATATGAAAGGAAGCGGAATACAACATCAAACTCAGGTTTATTTGCCTCTGATTCAGAGGAAGATACAGCACAGAGTAGTTCAAAAAAAGGTAAGGATTTGCAGAGCAGAGTACCTTTTCAATTTAGCCTTGATTCTCTGGATTTGGGGTAACCTGCCTGAGAGGAGTGGATGAGTAAGATATAGAAATCCTGTCATGTGAGGTGCACCTTCATTTTGTCCACATTATGTACAGAGAGTCTCCATAATAGAGATTTACTGATCAGTTGATGTCATTCAGATACTTGTGTTCAGTCAGTACTAGTGTAAAGGAGAAGATGTTAGTAATATTGTAATGGTATTAACGTCCATCGTTTTATTATCAGAAGTCTAAAATTGACATCCATATGTGATATCATTGTGGTAATTGTTTGTGCAATGTATGCAGAATAAAAATATTCCATATTTGGTGATATAACATTAGTGTAACTATGCTTAGAGCACAGTTCTGCTGTCATTTTTAAGAATACAGTATATGCAATTAAAATAACCAGCATATATACTGTATTTTTAAAAATGATGGCAGAGTTTACACAGTTTGATGAATTGGTGTTAACAGCTGTGAAAGTGGACACTTGACTGGTTCACATAAAATGTACAAACTAGTATGTCATGTTTGGTGCATCTTAGGAGCTTTTCTGGCACATTGGATATTTGCATAAATGCTATTGCTTTTTTGAAAAAGCAGATTTTTATTGATCATGCCACAGGATTAACTTTGAATGTCTTGACACACAGAGGCCTAGTACGATCATTTCTTTTTTCATCAATCAAAATCCTGTATATTCATTTGACACTCCCCTCCCTGTCCATTGGTGCCAGTAACTCTGTACATGAAAAATATTTGCCAAAAATTTTATTGATAAATCATTTTAAAACAAAGACTGCAACAAGCAGTATGTTTCTGTAATAAATAGTATAAGAAATCTCATATGTTTCATCATTTATTATTTTTTTTTGTTCTTGTTTTATTTTTTTGGATAATATATGTATATTGAACTTCAAGGTATTTTGCCAATAAACAGAAATTACCAGACTATGATTTCAATGTATTATTCATTAAATATTTAATAGAGAAAGTGCAACGTACACATTTAATTTCAATTTTATTTTGATTGCAATATACTAGTATATAAATATTTTGAGTTGTTGACTGTACTAAATCAGTATTTAGCTATTTCTGGTTCCACATGTATTATCATTGTCAAGGGAAAAACCTTTAGTGTAGGTATGCAATTTTTTTCCAAGATAAATTAATTAAAAAAGACCTGATATGAATAAAAGCCAGTCTTGATGTTGAGTGGATTAAGTATTTTATTCTAAGAGATATTACAAGACTAAGACAATACCATGTCACGGCTAGACTTGGTCAACTGTACACAGCATGTGAATATATACACAGGTTTCACACTCTTTAAAAGTGACATGTGGAACGCAGTATCATAAAAGCATTAAGACACAAAAAACAAAACAAACAAACAAACAAACAAAATCTTAAAAATTTGATAGAAACATACTGTATTCATTTGTATTCCTTACCAGAATGATGTGTTCACAAAAGTTCTTTCTGATCAGACTGATCATGTTTTCTTAATCAGATCATTAATGAAGGACTGAAATGACTAAACACTGCCACCAATAATAATATTGGAGGAAAAATGACTTATTTTACAGATCAGATAATCAGCTAGCATCCACCTACACTGATTATATGTTCCAAAAACTGAATCGCACACATGAAATTTGTGTCAACTTTTTACAAAAAATAAGAATACATATGTCATGAGTCAGTGCGACAAAATTTCAACAAATGCAAATAAAACTAGCAAACATGGTATGTTAAGCACTCCAAATACAGTGCCAGGTTATACTTTAGATTTTCATTAAGTTGCTCTATGCCAATAAACTATTTGTCATTTGATTAACTCTTTGGCTACTACCTGACATTAGAAAAATTACCACACATCATTAGATATGGATGCTGCAACTTCTATGCAGTCAAAATATCAGTTCTCAGTGGCTGTTTGGATGACAGGCTTACATACAGCAGTTGAAATAGGTCACCAATTTTGACACAGAAAAGACAATCAGGGTGAATTTACAGAAATCATAGCAATAAACTGATGATTAAACACAAGAAAAGTGCATTTTGAATTGCCAATACTAAAAGTACAAATGGTTGATCTTAGTGGATATTGTCATTCTCATGTCTAAGAGGCTTGGTCAGGTGCAGCTGAGAGTGGGGTGTAAGTAATGGCCCAAAATACATATCTTTTCAATGAAAATACATGGAGGATTGCCCCATTTTGCTTGTTGCCTACTGTGTCATATTCCCATAAGCAGCACAAAACAATGAAGAAGCATGATGAATTTCACAACATAAACAAAGAAGTCATGTATCTCCATCTCTGACAACTCACAATCTAAAAAAATGCACACACACACACACAATCAATTAAGACTGCAAGATGTAGAGGGTGTCCATCACGGACAGCACACTGTCACTGTTGCTGGGCACTGCCTATATTGAGAGCGAGTTTTTTAGAAATCCAATTTTTTTGATAGATCACCTAAAAGTAAACAGTTCTATTTGCCATGTCAAATATTGGGCAAAGTGAACCTACAAAATATCAACGAAACTAGACATGCCCTGCCCAGACAAACAACTTTCATTCTATTGACCAGTGGGGACATTGCAGTGTGTGATTGCAATGTGTAATCAGGACAAGAGTGATTGCTTACACATCAGCCTTGAAAACAACTGAGTCAAATCACAAACAATTCACAACTTCATCCACAACTTTTACTGGAGTTTTTACTCTTGTTCAAAATAAAATGAGTATCCTATAGGCCTACATAGATCGCCATCAGCTACATTTTCTTTTGGGTACTTAAAATTTTTGTAGACTTGGATGTGCCCTCTGATTAATCATTTGCAAAATAATAAAATTCTTGAAAGAATGTTGATACAAAGCTTAAAAGAATATTTATAATGCACATGTATGTAACAATTACCACGACTACTACTGGTACCAAAGTTGTATAATTGCCAATATAGGCCTACTGTTAAATCCTGAACATGTCAAGTTAGGCAGCAATAAGATAGGCTGATTATTTTTTTCAGAATCTTGCTGTCATTTAGAAATATAATTATATTTCTTTCACACATCATCACATGTATCATATACACAAATCAGGTAACAAGGCTTGGCGGAGATAATAAAAATTCCCATTCTCACTTCTCTGAGTCTTGTTCATCATTATAAAGTGTCAGTTTCTGTGCATAATCAAAGAAATGGCTTCAAACTTCATGTTAAAATTATCATATACATGCACATGTTTGCTGATAATCCTGTGAGAACATGAAATCTGAATCTAAGCACATCATTACAGTAGTGAAATGAGGGTCACATTTCACAGAAAGTCTCACTCTCACATTTATCCTCATATGAATCGATTGATGAACCTTCAGTCTTTCAATCTTTAAAAAATTTTTGAACTGGTTTAACTTTTGTTTTTATTCTAAAGTTTTCACAAAATGTTTAAGATGGATCATATTTCAAACACTGTGTCTGATTTCTTAGTCTTTAATCACATTACACAACAAAGCAATGTTTCCATCAAAGTATGTTGAAATGGTATGATTTCACCACAATTTATTAAGCATGCCAAGGCGCCTCATGTATTATTCATGTATTGTTAGCAGAATTTTTACACTTGTGACTTGTATTGATCACAACAGAAGATGGTGCAAGATGAGGGAAAAATAGCACAAGCTAAATTTTAACACCATTTCACAATTTGGATATGCCACCTATCACCAGCCATACAGGTCTGAACTTTACAAAGTTGTCTGTCATGATAAGTTGCACCTGATACAATGGATGGAACATTCTTCTCATGAAAAGTTGAACAGGCACTTAAAGCCGAGATAACCCTATTTTCTTAGGACTGAAAGGCTACATACATAATAAAAAGAATCCATTCTTCTAACAGTTGCTTTTACTGAGATACATGTAATTAAAAAAGAACAAAAAGAAGTAAGCCTATGTACCTTTCTCAATATGAACCAAGGAGCAAGCAACATTGCGAGATATGTACTTACAAAATCCATATTTAATACTGTATCCACAGCTTTATTGCACCTATAGCAACACTAACAATCCTTCACAGACAGACCCAGTTTTGACACTTTTCAAACTGCCAATATGTCAAACATCATGTACAGGGATTATCTTGCAAAAGCATTACTCACAGTATTTTAACTACATTATACCAAACATCTTGTGAAGAGGTTATCTTGGAGAAGCATAACCCATTAAACATCCTATGAAGGGATTATCTTGCAAGGGTATAACTCAACTGCATTTTGACTACACTATGTGAAATATTCTGTGAAGCAATTGTCTTGCAAGAGCATACCTCACTTTAACTGTATTATGTCAAACGTCTTATGAGAGGACTATCTTGCAAGATCAGAACTTGCTGCAATGACTATAACAATAACAATGACTTCATTATTGTGATAAAATAAAGGTTTCCATCCACTGCCAGTAACTAGTCCCCGTACATATCGTTCAGCACTTCTTTGATAATAGCTGAAACAGGAACAAACATTTGATAACCTGAGAAAAAAAAAAGAAACATTGCTGCCAGCACCACTTGAAAAAATCATCCTTATCAGTTCATAAATGTATGCATCATGCTATTCCCAAATACATGTATACATCTGTACAGAAAAAAAAAATTCAAACCACATGACAATTGTGTGAATGGAGATTCTCCTTTCTTAATGCCCAATTTGTATTTCTGTAAAGTACAAATGTCATGTTTGTATTAAAATCGGTGAACAAAAAAAAAAAAAAGAGGAGACTAGAAATACATGAAATTTTTTGCATGATGAACTCATACACATTGTTGGAGAAAATGGCTCATTCTAACTTTTCACATACGTTGAATCAGTTAAATTTCTTGTCCATTTTTTTTCTTTTTAGTATATTTATAAAGATGATCTGAAAATAAAAATTAGGTATATTATACAAATAAATTGTCTTGCGTTACTGAAAGATGTTTTCTTATCATAACATTACCATTATGTAACTAGGGTCTTCACTCTCTCAACCATCACTAGAGAATGCTTCAGAAAAAAACAAAGTTTTGAAAAAACACTTGTGAATGTCAAATGATATTTCAATCAGCCAGAAACTTCTAATTTACTAAAGGTGAACTGTTGCACTGTACAAACATGAAGTGGAAATTCACATGGTACTAAGTGATCGAGATTCACCTTTTGAGGTAACTGAAATTTTTTATCATAACAACCCCTGGGTTTTGGGATAAATGAAACTAGAATTTTGATGTGTTTTTTTTATTTGCATTTTAGTGGGGTTTTTTTAGGAACAAGCAGCAAAATACATGTAATGCTAGCCTTGTACTGTAACTATAAGAGCGCATAAGACAGATAACAAAAAATACAGATCAACATATTACCAAATGTATCTTCACTCCTTAAACACAAATCGATACACAATGGTAATTTGAATCTTAACATGAATCTTTTTCAACTCATCTACAGATTGATATTTAGATACCTAAACAAAAAACTAGCTATTTTTGGTAGACCCAGTCCAAGAAAACAAAAGGTACATGTAAATGAACAATATGACAGCAACTTGAGACCCAATGGGTTGAACTACATGTATTTGTCATTCTATCTCTATGAACAGATCATGATTGATTTCTATGCTGTGCCTATGCACTATATTTCTGGACAACCAACCAACCAATGTAAATACCCAAAAACATTTTAACATCTTCGATTTGATTACAAAGAAAAATAATAATTAAAAAAATGGGAACATAAGTCAAAACATCCTGAGGGCAAGCGGGCAATCTGACTCCAACTGGGATAAAAAATGGATAAAAACATCATAATATTGACCAACAGATAAAACAAACAAGTAAGTAATGACACTTTAGTATAAATAAATTGCATGTAGCAACATTCTTCCAGCATCTGCCAATGAACTGGGTTGTTTGAATTAAAAAAAAAAGAAGTTCAGCATCTGCCAATGAACTGGGTTGTTTGAATTAAAAAAAACAAAGTTCAATTGCCAAAACACCCATGCACATTCATGATTCTCCTTCACTTCTCTTGCTCTTTCTGATTGTTGTTTCTTAATTTTTTATTTCTTTTTTTAATTGTTGCATTCGATGTTGCAAATTCAACATCCATTACCTGGCTTCCATTTACCTTTTTTGTATAATGTAGCCTATATCTGTTTTTGACTGGCAATCTTGGTCCTGCCTCAATTAAACACAGCTAAGTTTTGTTTATTTTTTCTTTCTGATGTGTTTTACATTATTTTTGTAAGAAACTGACAGCAGTATGACAAATAATTCATGTAACATTTCCAGCACTTAAGACAAAACTGAGTACAATGAAGCTGCCTCACCACATCCACTCGATGATGACAAACAATCAAAACTCCTCTTAAATATGTACTTCCTTCTATCCTCTTCTTGCATTTTGAAACTAAACTCATTTTGAGGAGGGATAGACATAATTTAGTCACAGAACTATGAAATCAAAACAATAGGTATCAATGGCAATGTTTCACCTCTTTGCATTTATGCTGATCAAGAGTATGACCAAAATGATTCTGGTTTGCTGAAGTATTGCTAGAAACCTTTCTTCAAGTAAAAATCAAGAACAGACTTGGCGATTCATTGCTGTCAAGTCTACTTAATGAACACTGAGCATATTCTAACATCAATAGCACAAACGTTTATTGAGAAAAACAAATTTTACAAATATAGATATATATGTATATATATATACATTATTTAGAAACCTTACAAATTGTCAAATCTCACCAGCATATAAAAAATAATTTCAAACAGTCCCTGTATTTTTGTATTGTCAGATTTAATATGCAAATACTTGTATATAAAATACATTGTAATGCCAACAGTTTTTGAAATAAACCAGAAAACATGAACTTCTTGTATGAGAAGTACACATCACACTGATTTAATTACCAGTACAAAATAGTTGCATTCATGTGTCAAAATGGGGCAGATATGAGTCAATCTTTTTGAGGGGGCTTCAGGAATATATGTCTCGCGGCCAGTCAAAATGAGACGTAAGTCGCTGGGCTACAACAGAGAAATCCGGTTTTGAATGTGATGAGAGGGTCAGACATTGAATTTTTAAATTTTTTTTTTCATTGCAGAAATCGAACGCGCATTCATTTCCAAACAAGACAGTATCGGTCTTACCCTCAGTTTATCAATATTTCTTCATTAAAATCGGGTTTTTGTGAGGTAGGCATGTACATTTATGCGTTCAACCATTCATTTAAACTCGATTTTCTCGGACTTTCTGTCATTGCTGGAGGTCCCCCCTTGTCTCTTTAAACTGCAATATCTCTGGCTAGTATAAAGCTGGCTCATAACTTTTTTCACCATCTGAAAGGGTATGAAATAAGCTTTCACATGATACCAAAAACCCCCTAAGGTCAAAAATCGACATACATCTCATTTTGACTGGCTGCGAGACATATAATTTGTAAAAGTCCAATATTTCAGTGAAAAAAAAGGTGGGGAAAATGTATGAAAGTATCGCATTCATTATATGATACCAACTGTCAGTGATTTATTGATAGTCTCATATGACAAAAGTAATGATGAAAGGTGCAGAGATGAAAAGCTAGAAGTTAAAATTATAGAATGTCGGCAAACTCTATTGTCTATGACATGTAATGTTTAAGGATTTTTCTCTACTGAAATTCTTTTACTTTTATAGCTCTGTCCACAGAAAAAACAGGTAGAACAGAATAGTATGAGTATTAAATTCAGATCTGCTATTCACCAGTTCTGAATTACATCTAATAGGCCTATCTACTGTATGTGTTGTTATCTAATTCAAACATTAACAGTCATAACATAATATCGCTATTTATTTGGCTGGTATGACTGTCATGTAAGCAAACTGAAACAATAATAACATCTTGAATTACAAAAAAAGAAACATATCGACAATGCCATAACTTTCATGATTGATCTGTGATAAACACATTAAAATGCTGGGCTAAATCAATTTCATTTCTAAAATTAAAACGATTCTCTGCATTCATTTAGGTCACAAAGTAAGAGGTGCTACTGAACTTAGCCAAAAAAAAAAAAAAAAGAAGACAATGAAAAAAAAGAGCTGAGGTTACAAATTATGAAACTGCCAAGTTTCATTTTTGTAACCTGTGTAAATAAATAGCTTGACCGCTTTTCTTTGCTTTCTTGCTTTCTATTTTTGAATCTGGTCACACAAAAATCTGATTCTGTACACGCTGGTAAAAAAAAAAGAATCAGCAAATGACTACAGAACAAAACACGCCTTCCCACTTGCAGTTCTTCTTAGGAATATATGTATAGAATCAGACATGATCCTATCGCTTTGAAGTAAACTCATAATTTACTACAAACCTACATTGACAAAATATAGACCACATTATTAATCAAAGGCCGACAGTTTCATTCATTACAGAAAAAGATGGTCAAACATAAAAAATAAAAGATGAACAAAGAAATGCATCCAGCTCATATGGAAGGATTGCTGCTATGTGATGAAGAGTGACATGCAAAGCAGAGTGTAATATACTGTATATTTCAGTTTCAGTATTCATTTCCTTTATGGCAATGCTAGAATTCAAGTCACAATAGAGAGAAATGGCTGGCCAGTTTAAGAGCAGACTTAATTTAACTCTACAAGTGCGCCGCCCGTATATATCCAACAGGTGAAACGTTCTTTATAGTGCGTATCCCGGATTTATAC
>JBCEWB010124337.1:608-11415 GCA_039654565.1 Peronia peronii | reverse complement strand
GGCAGGCAAGCAGGTAGGCAGGCAGGCAGACAGACAGACAGACAGACAGACAGACAGACAGACAGACAGACAGACAGGCAGGCAGACAGACAGGCAGACAGACAGACAGACAGACAGACAGATGGACGGACGAACAGACTGACAGGCAGGCAATAGCAGACGGACAGACAGGCATAAGTAAACAGACAGAACAGACAGGGAACCAGAGCGAGAGAAGAGGGGAGATATCAAAAGACAAAAGAAGGGAGAAGGGACGGGGGAGAGACAGAAAACAAGACAGACAGCGAATCAAATAGAGAAAGAGAATTTGTAGTGAGAATGTGCCCGGCCAGATGTATTAAATACCCGTCCGATAAAGCTCAACACGCGGCTATGGACAACTGGGGACAAATATCAACCACTGAGTCTAAAGATGGCAAAGTTGAGAATGGAAGGGGAGATGGATAGATAGGTTTGTCACAACTGCAGACAGTGAAAATAATATTGATAAACCTTACAGCTTTGATGGTTTATGTCAGTATCATCATCCCCATTATCATCATTAGTGCCATCATCATCAAGTGCTTTGTCAGCAGCGTTGTCAATCGTACTTCACTCAGCTTCTCGCAGTTAGTGTTTTCAGTATGTCTGCAGCCTTCTATTCCCAAAGCATTATCTTGGCTTTCAATGTGGGCTCAGTTTGGTCATGAACATTTTCTACGTTCGGAATTTTGGCCCGGACAGACTCGTCTCCGCCTATTCATGAAATTTGTAACTGGTTCTATAACGTGGACACATGAGATCTCCAAAATATTTTCAGTTTTCCCAGAAGGCGAGACGTCGGGCTTCCGAACCCAACATAAGAAATTAGGGTATCCTTCTTTCAAACTCCCATTCCCCTCCCCCATCCTCCCGGCACACACAGCCTTTCCATTCGAACCCGCGACATTTTCATCCTGAGGGGAATGCCTAACCTCGACCACACCGTCCCCTACTCTTCCTGCCCCCCTCTACTGTTTTCGTCTTTTTAGCTTGTGTGTCTGTGTTTTGTTTTGTTTTTCACATAAGACTGACGATACGGAATGGAAATTTAAAACAGCTTTATGTATCTTTAATAGTCAAATATTTTATTTTCCACAAGGAGGCAATATAATATTATCGTCATACTCATAAGACAAGTTTTTTGTCGAACTCACTTTTTGGTAATTCTGGGGAAAAAAAAAAAGTTTCATTTCATCATAGAACATCACACACGTTTCCTTTCAAAAAGATGCAAACATTTCAACGATGCTTTATGAATGATGTTTCGTTAAAAAACAAAAAATAAATAAATAAATAAATAAAAATCAAAGTATTCAGCTATGGCCTGAACTCCATTTCGCCAAAACATGACTAAGCAGTTATCCTATCAGCGTGACAATACAAAAACAAATAAGTCACCATGTGACTTCAGTTTCGATCGATCTTTCCCAGAAATTCAATAACAATCGGGTCAAATCAAAGGTTACAATTTGGTAAAACAAAATAATTGTCTACGTGACAAAACTCGCGTCAGATTATGATCACAGACATTTCAAATGCTCTATTTTTTTTCCGTTCAAGGATCTCTTCAAATTGTAAATTAAATTCTGTTACACAAACTCTACTTGAAACTTCAACAACCTGATGCACTTCACATTTTCGCATTTCTTGCCGACGCCCATACCCAAGTCAATAATAACAATAACAATTAAACAATTTTAAAAAAAAAAACACATTAAAAACCAAACTAACAGCCAAGAATGACAGTCTTGATGACGGGCACAATATGCCCATCGAGAATGAGTAATATGAAGAGGTCGTGCTCTTAAGTTAAGAAATGACGAACTTAAATTGCTTGATTATCGTGCATATCCGGAGATGTCAATATGGTGTCAGTGGGTTGGATGGAAAAAAACCGGGCCACTTTATGAGAAAGGAAAAGGTTTCAAGGGTTTTTAATGTTACATGTAACAAATCTCTTAAACTGCTGAACGAGACATGGCTACGAATCACTAACAATTCTAAAACAAACGACATTTTTTTAAAAATGAAAACAGCAAATAATGATGATGCAGAAAGAGAGAAAGAAACACAAAAAAAAGAAAAGAAAAACGCGCGAAACACTGCAGCAAGACAGAAGAAAGACAAATAGAAAGAAAGAAAGACAAATAGAAAGAAAGAAAGACAGAAAGAAAGGAGAAAGAAAGAGAACGGGCGGAAGAAAGGTAGAAAGAAATAAAGGTAAAAAGAAAGAACGAAAGAAAGAAAGAAAGAAAGAAAGAAAGAAAGAAAGAAATTCGTCATGTCAATAAGCACACCTTAATCTGCCAGTCTGATAACTCCCTAGAGAATCTCCCAGTCTTTAGACTCGATGTACCTTTCTGGGAACAAGGGCAGTCTCTGTCCCGTATGCTGACGTGACGTTGTGTGCCGATGACTGTAACAATAACAATCACATCTACGGAGATGAACCGACTCCACAAGGCCACAAGGGGAGGGCTGCGGCAGGCGTTCCTTCCTCTGTATCGGTCCCCTTCTACTCACCTGATAATATGTAGGCATGAACAACGACCACTATTGTGGCAGGGAGTCGGAGACATTATAGCACTGGCATCGCTAACGACGGTACTGAGAGAGATGGCACCTACAGTGATACCACACAAGAATTTCTGACCTGGACTCTCTCCTCAAGGTCACGTGTACCTTTCGTTCACTATCTCTTTAAGTACTTTTTTTTTTCTTTCATTCTTTTGGCGAACTATTTTCTTTAAAAAAAAAAAAAAAACACAACTTTGAATGTGAGCATGTCCTGTTCAATCTGAAATATGTTACTTGAGTCAAGTCCGTTCTTCCACACGTATTCTTATTAAGTTTCCCCTATAATGCAGATTACTTCCCGAAACAATTTTCGGTCATATCAGATATTGCCATTTATATGCTCTTCAATCCAAGTAAAAATGAAATTATGTATATATGATTTGTTTGTGTCGACGTAACATCATCCAAATATGTGAATAATAAGAAAAATAATAATTATAATAATAAAATGATAACAACAAAAGGAGACATGAAACACAACAACGATAATAACAACATTAGTTGTCACTGCAACAGTGACAGTAACGGAAAGACACTTGTTACTGTAACAATTCATTTCCCTACTCCACTCAGCATTGGGAACGAGTCGAGTGTTCCACTTGTGGCGGGAATTTTAAACCTCTGTCATCACACCCACTTTACGTAGATATTGTCCTTACCTCTGACTTACATGTAAAAGACGTTATCAGATGCTACTGAGATGTTATTTTCCCTCAACAAAAACTGGTTTGTTCAGAGCCAACACTTCAAAATCTAGAGGGAACTTCGGACACACTGTTTTCTAACCGTTTCAACCCAAAGGAGCTGAAAACTAAAACTATGTTAGAAATACAATGAAAGCAAAAAATATTTTTTTTAAAAAGACAAAATAAAAAAAAAAAAAAATTTAAGCACTGCAAGTAATCATTAATTCAGCCACTGAACAACAAATCAGCAAATTTCTTGACAACTTCAGATAGTAAATTTATCTATCTCAGTAATAAAAGAATTGCAAAAACTAAACTCTTGACTTGAAAACAAAATATAAGGCCACGTTAATTTTTTCCTGACTTAAATATTGCTATACATTACTTACGTCTCCCAACACCAGAAAAGTAACAAATCTTGAAAGAACCTCAACCACACGGATGCTTAGAAGGGACAGGTCGTTCATAAACTGCAGCATCTTATCATTTCCAAGCGACAACCACCTGAGCATTATCAGGCAGTTATAGGCCATTTTACCTGTGCTATCAGCCCCAGATGTCCTTTTCACCTGGCGGTTATCTCTTTCCACTCCTTGCTGAATGCCTTGTGTTCATACCCAGGTGAGACTGTCTGAAGCTTTCAGCCTGCCAAGGCTAAACAGTCCCGTAAATCTCAGGCGTACAGCTCACCCTTCAGGCTTTCCCCGTAACACTCACTTCAATATTTGCCTTTTTTCCATGACATCTGTTATAATCCTTTTTCAAAATTCTATCTTAAGTCATACATACAATTTTGTTTGAAACCATTAAAAAAAAATATAAGTATAACCAGGGTAAATTTTAATGTACAGGCGGAAGTTTACGGTCTAGTCACATTTGGAGAGGCAGAAGAACGATTTGTGTGAAATAGGGAAACGGTATCTCGGTGGATAAGACAGAGAAGGCCCAGTGTATGAGGAAATGACAGCGACAGATGGTGATGATGATGATGACCACGACGACGACGATGACTGGCCAAACGGGCTCGGAATTTTGGCCTTCCGCTTATCTCATTAGTTTTCAGCGTATTTATTATTCCGTTTTATGGTTTGTTTATTTGAATTACTGAGCCAGACACCAGTTTAGCAAATTATGTCTGGTCTTTAAAAAGTTTCTGTAAAACGATGACGATGACGATGACGACGACAACAATGATGATGATGATGAAGTAGAAATTGAACATAATTTAAAAAACATCAAAAAAAAAACAACAAAACCCCGCTCATCTGCAGATAATCTTATTCTATACTGAGAAAGGGTGATGTAAACATTTTAAATATTTCGTTGATTATCTCAGGCCACAAACAACCAGATGAAATGATTAAAGATTAAAAAAAAATACAATAAGAGAACAACAGTAACAAAATGTAACGTGTTCATATATATGACAAGGGGGAAAAAATACAAACGCTTCGGGAGCGATGTCGATGAGCAGATTAATCATTTAAAGGATTAAAACAAAGCCAGAAATAGAATATCAAGCTGCGTGCTATATCCATGGAGACAGGAAACACCAGGGGTCAACAAAAAAAAATATTGCAATGAAAAGCATAGCATGTGATTAATCAAAACATAAATATGATCCCTATGCTCTATTGATTCCAATGACATTTCTCTGATGATATTTCTTCCCTCTCCTCTCGTTCCGAATCACAAAGTCCAAACATGGAATTTCTCCTCGCGCAATTAAACATTATCTTATTGTTGTTGTTTGTTGTTGTTGCTGCTGCTGCCGCTGTTGTTGTCGTTCTTGTTGTTGTTGCTGCTGTTGCTGTTCTTGGTGGGCTTTTTCTAAAAATTATGGCTATTATTATCTTTAATAAAGAGACAGGCGACACATTCATACAAATATAAATACGAGCAGAGAGAGAAAGAAAAAGAGAGATAGAGAGAGAAAGAGATGGAGACAGGCGGAGAGAAAGAGAGACATATCTCCTTCCTCCCCCTCCGACAGAGAGAGAGAGAGAGAGAGATTACAGAATTTCTGGGCTATTGATGTACTCATGGGCACTATTAGCCCAGCAAAAAAGAAAGAGTAAGCAGAGATAGCAGGAAACCTGTATAAGAAAAAACAAACCCGGGAAGCGTTGTTTGTATCAATAGATACAGAAGTACAAAACTGTTTTTCAAAAACACCTTCCTCCCTCTGGATGTCACAATGTTTCCAGATTCCGCTATCCCTTAAATTGATCAGCCTTGCGACATTATTCATAGAGTGTTCATTTTCACTCTGTGGCGAAATCTGCTGTAACAAGTTCATCTCAACACACAACTTCAAAAGAAAACAAAAATCAATAATGATAACAGTAAGAAAAATTAAAATAATACATGTAAAATACTTTTTTCCCAAGAAATAGGCCATATAATTTTACTTGAACAAAGAACAACATTCAGTAGTAAACTGACTGCCAGTTTACTGATATTCCGTACTGCTTCACCACTCCTACCCAGCGATACCACCTGATATAACTCACTGAGATTGAACGTAAGTGATATTTTGAGTGGTTTATAGCGGACAACCACAAGGCACTGACCCTTACTGATGACCGATATTCAGTCAAACCAATATAGCCTCAGTATAGGGTAAAGCTTCGTTGTTTGAGTTATGCTTTAATACCGTTAAAAAAGCCATTCCAAGTCTCAGAGGGCAAAACCGAATGGTAGAATCACTTTTCCCTCTTCTTTCTTTCTTTCATTCGTTTGTTCTTTCTTTCTGTCTTTCTTCCTTTAGTTATATATTTATTTACTTGTTTATTTATTTATTTATTTTATGTGTTTGTTTATTAATTTTCTGCTTTCTTTAGTTCTTTCTTTTTCTATTTATTTCTTTCGTACTTTCTTTCTTTCTTTTTTCAAGCTGTTGAAATCCCGGGAAATGAAGCTTGGAGTTGTCAAAGAATCCATCTGGTCAAAGACTTGCTCTCGGCATTGAAATTTCTACCCAAGATGCACACACGCTGTAGTGAGGGGGTGCCGTGACCGTGGCCGAGCGGTTAGCGTGCCCTCCGGGGCCAAAATCATACGGGTTCGAATTTTACCAGGGGATGGGAAAGATTGGACCCTGAGTTTTTTTTCCCCACTGACTCAACGATCCCCTGGCTTCTTAATAGGAGACTGATTTCTAGCCTTCACGGATAAGGGCAAGTGTATTTCGGTGGTCCCGTGTATGTGTTGCGCACGCTATAGCTGGCAGCTGCAAATCGGATGAAGAATTGACTGTCCGGACAACTTCAAAATCCAAATTTCTACCCAACAGAAGTGTTCGCATTAAACTGAACACGCATTTCAAGCTGTAATAATATTAATTTCTTTACAGAAAAAAAAATAATAATAGCAAAATACGATGTAGTAATAAGTAGTAAGATCATACTTTCAGGGATCATGTAGTAATATCGGAAGGCACTAGAATTATTTCCTACACAGAATACCTGTGTCATCATAGATATCCGAAAACATCGACAGTTTCCACTTCTGAGGGTTAATTTTGCCTACTTGGGTCGGCCCTCTACCTATCGCCGGGGAAACTCCACCTTATTCGGCATTACCTGGCCTCTCAAGCTCAGCCTTCCCATTGCTGATATCACAATTTACAACCCGCTGTTCCTGCAGACAATAAATCTATTATAATATCGTGATAAACTCGACGGTAAGTTTAAAAATAATGCCTCGACCCTTCCCTCTTCCTTTGCTTTTTTTTTCCTTCCACACAAAGATAGAAGTCGACATTTTTTTAAAGACAAAGATGTGCACTGGAAAGGAAGAGAGGATGACAAGATATCTGTAGCTCTTATGTGTACATGTTTCGCATGACTCCAAGTGGGTGTGGGAGTGTGTTTGTGTGATAGAGAGAACGGATGACGACGGAGAGGAGAATAGGACGTTGCCGTTCCAGATGAACGTTACAAACATACGAAATCTTACAAATCCATCACAGGAGCGAGGGTAGTACAGTCTGGAGTTGTGGTCGACATAAAGAGGCAATCTCAATAATCTGAGAGAGAAAGAGAGAGAGAGAAAGGAAGAGGCTAGGAGACAGACAGACTATGCGCGAAAGAAAAAAAGAAAGAAAGAAAAATATAAGAAAGAAAAAATAAAAAATCAAAAGAAAGAACGAAAAAGAAAGGAAGGTGAAGAAAGAAAGAAAAAGAAAAGAAAGACAGAAATAAAAAGAAAAAAGAAAGAACGAAAGATAGCGAAAGAAAGAGAAAGAAAGAAAGACAAAAAATAAAGAAAGAAAGAAAGAAAGGAAGGAAGGAAGGAAGGAAAGAAGGAAGGAAGGAAGACAACAGACTCAAAAACAAAGGAACCGGTTACATTACAGCCATCTAATATAACACATACACAAAAGAAAAAAAGGAATATTTTTTTGGATTTCTCAGTGCTGACATCATATGTACTCATTCTTTTGATCCCTCTATCACCAGACCCACTGATACATAAACAAAGACAACCACCCCCACCGCCCTCCCCTGGCACGTTATGTGAAACATTCTGTGGTATTTTACGAATTCTATCCATCCTCAGATTTATATGAAAAAGAAAGAAGTTATCAAGTGCCAACTTGACAGAAAGATACCGAATAGCGTAATCGAAACACAAAACTGTCTAACACAGCCTTGTTCTTCTGATCTATGACGGCAATGTTTATACTCATTTCCCAGACCACAAAAGATGAAGAAACGATGTAAGGAAGCTGATATGCTCATCCCCCCCCCCTCCCCCCTCGCCCTCCCCAAATTCCCATATCCTTCCCTGCATAACCCTTTCCATACTAAAGCAGACAGAATACATCCTAAATCTCGGCCTACCCGGAGGTTTGGCGGTAATTATGGTTGTTAAAATTGGATCATAAATGATGACTCAAAACATCGTTTGTTTGTTTGTTTAGTTGTTTTCTTTACTTTTCTCAATTCCCATACAAGAAAGGTAATTCCGTCTTTCTTCATGACTTCTTTAATTACTAGTTGTTGTCATAATTAGCTGTACAATAATGACCCATCACGTATTAATTGTTGACAACGCTGTGTGTTCCACATTGCAAAGGAAGAAGGTGAGTGTTTCCCATCACGTGACATCTCACAAAGGTAAACAAACGGACTGCTCACTACCACCTCGTCATCGCTACCAGTACCACGTAATTGCAGCCAGATTTAAATACGTCCATTCCCCTTAAGTGGATATTCTTTCACTAAGAAGTCTTGTTAAAATGCAGAGCGTTTTATAATCACTACTTTAACATCAAATTAATGTTAATCAACCTTAATCTTTATCTTCATATTAAATAGATCTAATTCATACGCCATTATCAGAGCTTCTGCTACCACTTCTGAACTGTTAAGAGGGAGATGTACCACCTCGGTAACTTAAGTAAATATATTTAATTATGTTATTAGTTAGAACGTATTTGACTTCATGTGGGGTTCGTTCACAGCCAACAATGCCGAGACCTACTGGAATCTTACATAAAACTTAAACCTCTTGCTTAGTTCATTATCACGTAAATTCCAACGATAGCAAGTGAATACAGCAATTATAGTTTCATTACTATTTAATACTACTTGTCCTTCAATAATGTTTCCATTTACAACAGCTACCACTGTTTTTTCAAGTGAACTCTAAGCGATTGATACATAATACATCAAACATGTATGTACAATTTGTTATAGTTGTCGCAGCCAAATTGAATGAACAAACAAAGTGTGTAACAAAAAAAATGGACAGGTCTTTCTAGTGTAAACCATTTTCTGGCACAAAAAAAAAAAGAAAGAAAGAAAAAGAAAGGAACAAAAAATAAAAAAATAAATAAATAATTTTTTTTTTAATGGTGTGACAGAATGATTCCTTTCAACAAAGACTAATTTATCACAAAACATTTTACTTAATTTTTTTGTTTAATTATAACTATCCACTGACACAATTTCATATAATTAGGGCCTATCTGCAAAGTCCTCTGAAGACTGATATAATTACGCAACAGGTGGACAGAAGAAGGTGCAGAATCTGCTACGTCGCCTATTGACAGGAGGTTTGTTCATTTCCATGAAAAATCTTAACAAATGCTCATTATATTAAGAAGAAGTAATCCTTTGTTTGACATAATTACACTTCTAAAAATCTCAGCTATTACATTAGCCTGATCTAGGTGTATCCTTTATTCCGTTATAACAAAACAAACTAATAGCAGAATGGTATTTGTCTGGCTTCCCGGTCAGATGGCATAACAAAAAGAGCACTATTTCAAAACAAAAGAGACAACAGACCGATTTTACAGAGACAGTGGGAGCAAGCAGGTTAAAGACGGGGCCACCAACGATAATCGAATGTTAAAACAAAAAAAGAAAGAAAAGGACAGCGTAAAACAAACACCAGCAATGACTTCTGAAGTCCGACCACCATTTCACAAAACTTAGAAAGCGGATGTGACGACATAAATGTTTTGGGGGAGGTAACTCCCCCGAGGATTGGCTGGCATGGGGAAGATAATCACGGCCATTGCTCCGATATCGATCTGAGTCCGGGCACCGAGGGCCCTCACTTCTCAAAACACATACAAAAAACACAGGACCTACCCTTTGCACAAACATAGGGGAGATGAATATTTATACGCATTAAGGCCTTATCGTGCCCAGCTATCCAAACATGGGTCACAAGATTGCACGATGATACCTGGGCAGCCTGAAGGTGAGAGGTTTAACCCTTTCACTATCAGGCCTTTTGTAACTTCTGTATTTTGTCTCCTAAGTACTGAAATCAGTTCACTACAAGGTCGTAAACATTCTGACAAGAAGCTCTTATAACAAGTCAACCCACAAACACACTGCGGCATCAACGCATTGCTTTTCTATTATGCCATAGGTTAGAAAAACACATGAACCAATTCAGTGACCAGGGCTGTCAGATATGTGTACATGAAAAAGTAAGAAATGATCAATTTGCATATTTTTCCCTGAAGTAACAAGATAAAATATCTTTATTGTTATAAAAGACTATTTCCAAAAAAAAAAAATAAGTAAATAAAATACGTGGCCAACAACAAAGTTGGTGGGAGCCAAAGCGTCTATTTTTCTACTTAAGTCGGAAAGTTGACTTTCCCGAGTGACCTTTGCCATATGATATAAGTTAAGAGTTCCACAGTATTATGTTTGTTGAAAATTTATGGACTGGGATAGTCGCAGGGCAAGATCTGTATGATCCGAGAATCAGATCAAGAGCTTGAAAACTAACGAGTTCTGGAAATTCAAGTTATCCTGATGGTGAAAGGGTTAATAGGACAGGATTAAAAAGAGAAGAATGAAGGAGATAGAAAACTCCGCACGGATCCTGACGGAAGGTTAAAAACAAAGGTTTGTTTGGGCAGGGAGAAAGCCCGGATCTTGATGGAAGGATTAGCTGACGGCTGGGGAGATTTTGATAGATGATGAAGGATAGGGAAAGGATAGGCCACAGAATACCAAAGTGCCAGCCAAATGGGGGAGGAAGAGGGG
>JBCEWB010124336.1:7252-25879 GCA_039654565.1 Peronia peronii | reverse complement strand
ATTTTGGGGTCAGTTGGGCCCCCCTCCCCCCCCCCCCCCCCCCACTCCCAAATGTTATCAATAGTTCTCTATATGAATAATTTGACATCTGACCAATATCACCTTGTTGGGCGACATTTGCAAATGAACAGCCTTGCTATGAACAAGAAAATAACAAATAACATTGCCTCAAATAACATTACATTACATGTGCAAAGTTTGGAAAAACAATCCAGATATCACTTGGCCCTAGAAGTTTCAAGTGTGAGAGGCTGTCAGATATAATTAATCCTTGTACCGAGCTTGTCAAATCATGCAATGGTCCAAAGCATGACAAAAGACTATTTCATTTCTTGCTTCAAACGGAGCTTCCTCCTCATGGTGCATGCTACCCTTAATGGAGACTATTTACTAGTCTTTAGACAGCAATCCAGTGTTGCTTGTATGGTGATACAAAACATTAAGTTTAAACACAACTAAATAGTGCAGAGGATAAATTAAGTTATTTAGTTGTTTCTCCTTAGTTACACTAATGGCAAATAGGCTGTGATATTTCTTAATGATCGAAAAATTTCTTCGTCAGTCACAGTTTTGAAAGTTGGAAGTCTATCAAGCTGCCATATGAGGAGTTGTGCTCTCTGATGGCCACAGTTCTTTACATACACAGACTGGACAGTGAGCTTTAACACTATTTCTTTTAAATAAACTCATAAGCTGAGTACATCAGCATTCAGACTACCTATATCAAGCTATCATTACAAGTTCACAGACTCCTTCTTGAACTGATCAAACTTCAACAGAACAACAACAAAAATATTTTCAAAAATGAAAAATGACAATATTTCAAAATGGTACAAGAAAGATACAGTAAAGTTGAAACATTTGAAAGGCCGATAGTTCTGACATCATTGTTCCCTCTGAAAAACCACTGATCTTATCTTTCAGACGTGTTTGAGCTGTTTTCCCAAATCCGCGCATGTAAGAATATATTTGAATAGTGTATAAATCATTAAGTACAGTCAAATCAGTGGACATAAGCACTCACAGATTAATAATATGCATGATATAATCATTTGCCCAGTCACTCTGATTATTACAACCTGAATCAAAAGATAACATAGCCAGCCAATTACCGTATATAGTACTGAATGGTACTTATATGTAAATTATTTATGTACAGAACAAGAAAGTGAATGCATAATATACATAGAGGTCACAATATCTGAACGAAGGAGAGCTTGAGGTACAATAAAATTTTCAGTGTGATATGATGCTGATATGGACCCATATTAATCACTCATCACTCTGTCTATTTTATATGTAATGCAGCTCCATATACCATACGAAGGCCAAGGGAGGAAGTACCATACATGTCCACTTTTTACACATGGGTGAAAACTGGTTTGGTTTGTTTGTTTGTTGCTTTTTTTTTGGTTTTCAAGGACTTCTCTGATATTTATTGAGGTTACTGATTTATTACTCTGAACAACAATGGCTGTTAGTTCTGATCGCTTAGGTGGGATATTTGAGGCTCAGGGCTAAACCCACAGAACGTTAACCTGAAAAATTAAAAACTGGACATTTGTAGTTCTTCTGTCTATTGGTCTTCATATGGGGCATGCAAATGCTAGATCCAAGTCATTTATGTTCTATAAATTCTACTCATCTTAGACAACAATACTGGAAGATATAAATTGTCAGCAACAACATAGAAACACTTTCTGAGAAATTAGTAACAAAAAAAAAACAAGCAAACAAACAAAAACACACCATTTTTTTCATGACATAATAACAGTTAATGCATGTAACTGCACTTGTAGGAGACACAACTGTTATACATTCACGTTTCCGATTAAAAAAAAACAAATTCTCTCTTAACAGTTCTTGAGCAATTCCTTCATTTCATTCAATGATATCTGATTTTTCTTGAGATTAATCATTTACAATATATGTCTTGCGCCCAGGGCAAATGAGTCGGTAGTCGCGCTGGGCGATCTCGAATTATGGCTGTTCTGACCTATTTTCTGACTCAGATACCAAAATTTATACTAACATTTTTATTTTTTTCGGGTTAAAAACGGTTAAATTTTCGTTTTGTGAAAAAAAAAAAAAGAAAGGAATTTGGTATCTGAGTCTGAAATAGCTACAAACTTCCGCAGCTCGGAATCACTTGGTGTGTCTTACGACTCATTTGCCCTGGGCGCAAGACATATACTGGTACTTATATAATTGATCCTGATCATTGTCCATACCATGTGCTAAACTAGATTCAACCACAGTGAAAGTGACACTATGCTGATTTTATAGCTAAGTGATTTAAACACATACTACACTACAGCACAATTCTTAATGATTGCCATTAATATATATAAAGGACATACATGTATAGCATGATACCAATATGCCATTGAACATCATCAAAGATATGAACTGAGTATTGCAGACTTCTACAGAGAGAATGATTATTTATTATGCTTAAATAGCTATATGGTACCTAACTTCTATAAAACTATGAGCATTGCATAATATCAAATGTGACAGAAACCATCAAAATGACTATGACAGACAGAAATCTTCAAGTCAAAATGATACTCTGTCACACACATATCACCACAATGATAACACATGTGCCTCAGTCATTTCCAGGAGTAACAGTCCTGTGCCATATATGTTTCCATGCACTGTTGTGAAATAAATATTCTAGAGGCAATCTCCAAAAGGAAAGAGGTGAAAGTTGGATTTCCCTTTTTTTTTAACTTTACCTGAAATACGTTGCTGATTTGGGCAAATGAGTGCTTTCTTTCTTTCTTTTTTTATTTTTTCAAAGGCATGAAAATGACTTGAGCATTTGTGTTATAATTGTGACAATATTGTTGTTATCCCTACTTTCAGCCACATAGAGCAACAAATGGCACACATACACTTATAATATGAACTGTGCTCAACTGAACTTTTTCACAGCATCGATTCCCAAGTACAAGTATCACATACCATACAAAAATACTGGGCATTGAATATAGAAAACTGCTTGGAAGACACAGACACTAGTTTAACATTTTTCCTGAAGTCTTTTGGGTTTGTGTATTTATGACAGTGAGAGACACAATTTTTTTTTTCTGGGTTATATTGTTTTTTTGTGTTTCTTTTTATTTCATTAAGTTTTGTCTCATTCAATGAGAGACAGTTCTGGTCTTAACAGTTCTTTGACACTCTCTCAATCCATCCTAATGATCTTTAGGAAATAAGAAAAGAATAACTTAAAAAAAAAAAAAAGACTTTTTTTTTTAAAATGTACAAGCCATCAACAAATCTTTCTATTTATTTCTTTATGTTTATGCCTTTGCTTCATTACCTGATGTACCTGACAAGGTCTCGGCTAATTCACTTTCATATAAATTGCACAAAACAAATAGCCCTATCTTCTCTAAAATCAGAGAAATATCAAAATGGTGTAAACTGTGCGCAGGACTCTTATAATGAATTTTGTTACACTCCACTGGGTTAGCATTTGCATCAGAATTAGATAACTCATTCACTCCACAGTTTAAACATGGCATCTGACTGAGCAAAACTGTTTTTCTGTGACAAAAATTTGAGGGGTTAAGTCACATACTGTACTATTTCTCTTCCTACGGGAATAATGCTAGCTAGATAAGATATCTCAGCTCTATTTATACGAAAATAAACTTCATTTTCTACAGCCAAGAGAGAATCAGCTGGAGTTCTTACATTTTAAAAGTATACTAAACTAGAGCCTAGGCATGTGGCCTTACATCAGAAATGTTTCAGCGACATGTAACTGCAGACTGGTCCTCAGAGTGAATGACTCAATGTCTGTACCACAAAGCAAAAAAAACTCAACCATATTTAGTGTTCCTTCCCGTGTCGATTTTATGTAATTTAAATTTAAAAATGTTGTTGATGATGATGATGATACAGCTGATGAAAATGACAACAGAATGACCATCCCAAAAGATGGGAAAAATTTAACATTCATACTTACATGATATTCAAACTGCATGAAATTTATTCGGTTCATTCAATGACATTTATTTGGCCCTATATCATATATATATATATATATATGATATATACATACATATATATTGATCCGCCTAATTTTCTCCTACAAAATACAACTTGGTCGGTAACTTCCCACTGCAAATTATAGGCAACAAAAATGTCCTAAATACTGCTCCACTCTGATTTGACAAAAGGAAAGGAAGACATTTATTGAGAAACATCAAACAAATCTAAGCTATTGTAAGATAAATGAAGCATTATCCAGGGACATTCATACCAACAATACCTACCAAAGCATTATTCAGTGGTTACAAAAAGCGCACCAGATTTTCTTTATGATGTGAGTTGATCACAGGCAAACTTAACACCATAAAACAGAATAAATAAATTTTTCGGTCCATTTTCAGTTACACAGCTGAGTATGCAAGTGACATGGACTACTAGCAGCACTAGAAATATAAAACTACCTTCCCTTTCTCTCTCTTTAGCTCTCTGTTCATTCTCTATTTTCAAGCCTCTTTTACTGATCGATTCACTTCCATGCAATCAAAGACCACAATTTCCTGTATACAATTATCAACTGCAATAATAATAATGTTCTTACAGCTTTCATGCATCTGGCAGGTCTTTGCCATTAAATATTTAAAATAAAATGATGACGTTTGAACACTGAACTGTAGATGGCAATATTTTTTCAACACACACTGTAGTACTATACATGCCAATGTAACAAAAACAATGCAATGCAGGACAGCCCACTCGACAAACATAACATCTTCACGTTCTTTCCAAAATTAGCCATATTTCCACTACAGCTTACAAATGAACACAGTCTATGAGTTCTGTCTATGAGGAGATAAAACAACAACAGCTTCACAGGGATAACAGCTGACATGAACAGAACCATTAAATTAATGCATTAAGTTGATGCATTGACCTCAGACTTCAGTCCAACTTGCCACAAGATCTCATGGCTAATCACACTAGTTGAAAATATGGCTGGGCTCTGGGAAAACCACTTTCAAGGTGAACATGCACAGTTTCAAGTCCACTGCATATCAGTACAGGCTGATGTCTGCAACATACGTTAAGACTTATTTGGGTTTACAGGAATACTCACTGGTTTTACTGGATCTGTCAAATGTTGAGAAGTGATGAAAAACTACTTTGAGAAACTTGTGCAACTTTTCTTTCATCTGACAGCCATTCACATTACAAGGAATATCTTGAGAATGCTGCACATATTTACCTACATTGTAATTTTTTAATTTTTTTTTTTTGGTGAGCTCTGTATAATGATACGAAATCTATATTTTATTATTTTTCCATTACCCAAATCTGAACCCTTATATGTACTTTCAGAAGTGCTGGATTTACTCTCAATCTGACTCTTACTATAAGAGTTAAAAACATTGATTTGAAGCAGTGGACACTACATCAGCACTACATCAGTTTTTAATGTGAGCCCATTCAAACTTTAAGTGAATGTACAATGACCTTATAAAAGCAATGGCAAATGTACCATAAGCATTTCTGTGCCATTCACTATCATTTTTAAGTCAGTGACGTTGGTATGTAAATCATGAATCTAGAACATTATCCCAGTGACACTGATAGACAAATACTACAACACTAAGTAGAACCATCTTGGCCTTGCAAAGCTGATGCATCAACATTCAAAAAGGACAAAATGCTTTGACAAAAGAAATTCTGTTCGTAAACATATGCTGCAGCCCTATAAGCTTCGTTCTTATGCTCAACCAATATGCTAAAATAAACTTAGATTGAAATAAAGGCATTCTGTGGCTCTGTCAACTCGCTGAATATTATTTATACTTGTATATATTTTACACTTTGAAAAAATTGTACCTTTGTTCCAGCTTTTTTTTTTTAAATTTTGTTTTTTCTTCCACTTATTTCTAAGCATTTTCTTTTATTTGTTAAATCTGATGCTTCCACAAGTTCACAGCTCTCTTTAAAAAAGAAAAGAAAAAAACATTACAAAAGTTCCTTGCAAGACAGAATAACAAGTGAGCCTCAATTTAGTCAGCACAAATCTACTTCAGTAATGCTAGTGTAAAAACTGTTAAAAATGACAGTGTCTGATAAGTACATCACATGATTTACTATGTACAACTTGATAAAAATAAATCGTTGTTGAAAACAAATTTTTCTTACACACACATATACACACACACCCAGATAGGCAGACACATCATCTATTTAGTGCCTTGAACATAACCAAACATTTTTTGTAAAACATTCTTCTATCTAAAAGTACATAAAACCTGCTAGAACTACGCTAAGAACACAAGGTCATAAACTACAAAATGGATCTTGTCTGCTGGTATATTGACTGCTGCAGGCAATGACACTGTTAAGATGATTCTCTTTCATTTGTTCTGATCTCCACTAGCCCTGCTGACATCATGGATTCTCATTCTGCTAGATTCAGTGATGTTACCAATGAGAGAAACTGGTGGTCTGCCCCGTGTTCTTTTTTGCCTCAGCTGTGCCTTGAACAAATTTTCATAAGGTCTGTCTTTTGGTTCTATGTCACATGTCCTATATATTTTACTTTTACCAAATGGATAACGTCAATGCTTTTTTTTTCTTTTTCAGAAGACAAGCGAAAACATTCTATCTTCTACTATTTTGCTTGATTCATTTGATCACTAAGCCAACAAATGGGAAAGATTGATCATCAATAACGGAATACTTTTTAGTGTTGCACAATCCTGGTAGATATGTCCTGGTAAGAAAAAACAGCATCGTGATGCACATAAATAGGACAAACTGGGATCACACTATTTCACAAGATTTTAAAACATAATGGCACTTTGGTTCTGAATTTCACTTTTACACAGGGCTTTTAGAATAACACCTGAACTGCTTGCGCAAGACTATAAAATATATGATGTTCCTCAAATCTTCAGCATCGTTTTGAACATGTCTTCAAATAATATTTTCACCAATAACATGTCCATGCCAACTTTCATAAAATCCCATCTGTTACAGCATAGCTACTTCAAAATGTCAGTATTTTCCAGGCACATAATGGTTGGTTATTTTGCAGCCATCAAATATCCAGCTTTTCTAGACATGCATACATTTTGCTATTTTGTAGGCTATTATATAGGCAGAGCTGCCCACCTTCAGAAATTCAAATCAGTAGCTTTATCAGTAGTCTAGCTCAATTTTCAGTAGTCACCCGTTCAACCCGAAACAAAGCATAAATACAGAAAAATTATTTTGACAATAAGGGCAACCTCTATTCTGACATTCTATTTAAAACATCATTATTATTAATGTGAATGGAACTAAAGGAAATGTAATACATGTAATTGGCTACCCATTTGTGCTCTATGTAAAACAAGCAGCAGCATTCGGTTCTTAAAAAATGCTGATTTATTGCTGAGCGCCAACTCTTCAGTTCTTTCAACTGCTGCCTGCTGAAATCTGCCGTCTGACAGGCACAGACAAATTTTGATTCGGATCAACTTGCTCAGGAAATTCCTCAATGGTTGCCTTGATCTAGATCTACTAGAGGATGTACTAGACTAGATCTACACCTCTAGTACTAGATCTAGATATAACTAAGAGAGAAAAAGCTAGATCTAGATCTGGCCACAGCCATCATTTGTTTTTGCCGCAGGATCGCTTGACTGAATATTATTGGATCTGAGGAACTGAGCGCAACAAACTTCGTGTTCTAAAATCTTAAACAAGCCCTCGACCGATAGCCCGTTCTGTTCCCGCGACAACCATGCATGGGATTATCGTACTTCCGTTTTCGCATTTGCCATGTGGGACTTGTTTTGTATTCAAAGGTCTGCTGCAGCTGGCTTAAGCCTACCAGCCAAAAATAAAGTAGGCGACGACCAGAAAGTCCGATTTCTGACTAAATTCGGAAGTTTGACATCTCTGGTATGTGACTGAAAAATCTCGTTACAAAAATTCACTACATTGCAGATTTGGGCCGATTTTCATCAAACATAAATCAAAATAAAGTGGGATTTCTCATGTTTCCATTTTTAGCATATCTGACTGCAAGTGCTTGTGACATATACACGAAAGAGTAAATGGGAAATGGGCTATCGGGGGGGGAGGGGGTGGGGTGCGCCCGACTAGTGTACTGACCGTGAGGCATGACCGTTGAATAACAATCAGTTTCATCTAGTAGATCTAATAGCCTAAACAGTGTGGATCTGCCGGTTTTCGCAAACTTTTAATTCTTATCTAATCAACTTTCACACTAGACTGTCATGTCAGAAATCCGTAGATTATCAGTGATAACGGTAGTTCCATAGCAGAATTGAATTTTCCACAGAAACTACGGAAAATCCGTATCAGTTGGCAACTCTGTATAAGTAATTCTACATTTAAAAAAACATACAAAAATCAACACGGAATGAAATTTTGAAAGGAAATGATCATAACACATTTTCCCTCATGCAACGTCACCCTGTTTGTCACTTAGAGAGCTCGTCATACAACATTCACTCTCAAAAACAATATACTAACAAGCATGAAATAACAACAAGAAAATACTCTCAACATCACCCCATAAGGAAACAGTAGTACAATAAACTTTTGCCCCAACACAAAATTTCACAACAAGTAGCAAAACCTATATCTTATTACATTGTGTCCCTTTGCCACATCTAAATCATTGTTATCAAGAACAGCACATTTTCAAAAAAAAATTAATGATAACACTTGAAAAATAAATGTTGATAAATTAACATACAAATTGCAATGACATTATCTCTGCTGCGCAAAGTCCAGATAAAAAACGGACAGTAACAGTAGTTATCATATTGCCATGTCTAAAGTTATCTCATTTTGTCCTTCAGTAACCTTAAAAATACAGCGGGAGTAACATAGTTTCTTTACTGATATTTATTCATGTTCTAGAAATGATAGTCTAGGCCTAAAATCAATAAAGGCTGAGTACTTTTCTATTACACTGCATGCTATTTGGGAAGGAACTCAAACACAGGAATGCAATAACTCATTTGACCAGATCGACCTCTTCACACTTCTCAGGGTTTTTTTTTCTTCATTTTAAATGAAAGGTTCTTATGTTTATTTCACTGTGATACACACTTTCGCTGCATTAATTACATACTTCTAAATCACAGTTCCTAATCACTTATTGATGCGAAAATAAACTATCATTTCAAAAAATTTATGGAATAATCACGATGATTATACAAGTCACCACTATCAGCTACAGCTCTTGAAGTTAAAAAACTGGGAAAGGAAGCTTAATTCCCATTATAATAAAATATAAAGTTCCTCCGCTGCATTTTCATTTCTGCAGAGGTTCTATCCCAGAATTTAATAATAATGATTAATCTTTCATAGTCTAAAACAAAAAATGAGGGAGAAGGAAAAAATAATACAAGGACAAGAATTCAGTTCTAGCTCTAAGTAATAATTGCCCACTTTTTTTTTTCTCCTTGTCATACAACCATTCACAATAATGATTAAAAAATAATTTCACATTAAAATGACACAAAATTCCTAGAAACAAAATGTCAACAACAGGATTTTTTCTCTGTTCTGACGTTGTCCTCTTTTGAGTCTAATACCACTCGCTCTCTGTCTTTCTCTTCTTCACCTAGACGATTTGCCTTGTCCTTCTCTAATATCTGAAATGAGACAATAATAATAATAAAAAAAAAAAGATATGTTAATTCACTTGTTATACTCGGCCATACTGTGCGGTACTACAACTTTTTGGCTGTCTTCATTTTTTTTTTTTTAACACAACACCTTGAAAATCAAATATGCCCATAGGTTTCATATTTTATGTTCAATTTCTTCTCCATTGCTGTATGACACGTCCAGTTTACATTGTTTTTTCTTTTATCTCTAGCGTTCATTCTTCATCACTATTCTCACTAATTTCTGAGTCATCATAAGAGTTGTATCAGAATGTGAACTGATGATATGTGGTGAATGAGTTGGCTTATGTCATCTCATGTAATGCATTAGACCATGGGAGCCTACACTGTTGGGCCATCTCGTCTATCTGCGAATGTTATAGACTTAGACCTGCCACTCAATCTACTGCTAAGTGCTATTGTTCCTGTGCATATCTGGAACCTTTCTGGATCTCTGGTACTGTCGCTACCTTCCATATCAGTTTCTGAACCACAACTGTCATGAAATACATGAATAATTTTATTTTTTTTTTCTGCCATTTACAATTTAACACTGCATTGTAATACACTAAGCACTTTCACATGCTCTGCTTCACTATTTTATCATCCAGGTCCCTTTCCCTTGGTTTAGATAGTTTAAAAACTGTTGACCCCAGCCGAAAGAGACTAAACAGAAACATTCCCTTCAGGGCTTACAAAAAGCACCAGACTGATCCTGCTACCCGTATGTGATAAGTATGGCCAGAAAAAATTTCAAAGGTGATCTCGCTGGGCTTGTGGGAACCGTCGCGAGTGTAGTGGCACTCATCATGCAAATTTTACACAAACTGTCAGAAGTGCGTCAATACTTCAAATTACTAATACACATCCTTGATGAACAAAATTGATGACAAAATATGGTATCTTTGAGTGACTGTAAATGAAAGCATATGATTTACTGAAATCAATGAAATAACAATTTATGGCAAATTCTTAAGAAGTCCAAGCAAAGCAGTATGTGCTCACTGAAAACATCAGAAGGTCTACACCAATTCAAGATGGTAGACCATCTATTTTGATGTTTACCTTTGTGACTAAAAATCTGGCTGCTTCGTCGATGTTGATGTTTTCTTTGGCGGATGTCTCATACCAGCCAATGAAGCCTTTCTCCTTACAAAATTCATCCATCTGTGATGCGTTATTCACTAGTCCCTCTTTTGCTTGGTCACACTGGAAGTCAAAATGAGACAAGATTAAAATAAACTTGATTTGTTCTTGGGATAGAAACTCTCTTCACTGTAGATGGAGAAATGACATAGTATAGAAGACATATGAGATGTGACTCGATGAAATCAGGCTCTCATCAAATTTTGAGCATATGGAGTTATTTTATATCACTGTGAAAATTATTCAGTTCCCTTTCTGTGTGTGAAAAAACTTTTGTCCCACCTTAAGTAGAAGTTGAGATATTCGCAATTAAAGACAAAGGGGATGACCTGTTGTTGCAGTTGAATTTAGTGAGAAAATAGCAGATCACTTTTGTTAATCCTTATTAATCCTTATTAGGACATGCCACTAAATTACAACTTTGGGGGCTTTTATTCAATCTATTTCAGCAAATTTAATTCTGAAATGCATTTTTAGATTGATATAGAAGGGCTCTGTGAAGAAAAAACAACTGGGTTAAAAATTCATCATTGTTGAAAAACACACAATTTCTCCAGTCACCTCAGTTTGACAAGCACCTGATTTCATGTGTTGCATCTCATACTGGGAAGAGGAAGGAGAAGGAGTGAAGTAAGAGGAAGTGAAGCAATATGTGTAAACATTATGAGAGTTAGATATCCATTCTTTGTTCATTTTCAATTATGAATGTTCAAATTTAGAATAAATGAAAACTGGATCTCACGGAAAGACAGTGACTCAATTAGGGTTAAAAAACCTAAAAATGTATCACATATTCTAAAGACCAATGCACTGGCTGTACAGCATCCAACAAATGGTGTCATTGCTGTATGAGTGTTTGGGACGAATGAAATTTCTGTAATATTTTCAATAGGTATAATAACAAATTCCGTTTTTTCAGGTTTTTTTAATTTATTCTTAAATGAACTGATCTGAACCATTTCAAACTATAATCAATTACTCAAATAAAAAATGGGCAAGACCAAAATTTCATTACCCCTGCAACATGTCACAATCTATGATAATGCACATTTGAGAATGTCAATTTCCAACTTTTAACCAAAAGCAGCTTTTTACCTATCATGACTCTTTTGCTGTTCGATGCTCATTATATTCTTCTATTCCATTTTTCTGAGCTGATTGACCATGCAAGTAAATTTATAGATGATTCAGGAACAAGAAGACAAGAATCTCAGTTTGAATTACAAAATAAGTATGCTACAAAAGGCCGAATATTTAATCTTCCATTGATATAATACACTGGCATTGCTTCTAACTTCATAAACCAACACAGCAATTTTGAACTGTATTATAATTTACTTGTACTCCCACCATTAAATATTTAATGCCTTGGTGGGATTGAAGACTTGTTACTTATTTTCTAGCTAACAATACAAAATCTTGATCTTACTACAAAATAATAGCATCCACATAATGAAAGACATACCCTTCTAAGATAAGAAGCAACTTTTAAAACAAGATGACATTTGTCCTCAGATACAGCTGAATTTCTTTAATTTTAAAGCTTATTTTAAAGGTTAAAGGTTATTTCTTTGTTGGATTAGACACTGACAGCGCTACGTGCTCTAACTAATGATACCAGAAATTTTATGCATGCAACAAACTAGCACCAGCACAGTCATCTTATTCTCTGATAAGGTCATTGATTGATAAACACTACGTACTTTGTTAGCTAGCAACACACAAGGGACAGGTGAGCCATCGGCCAGCTGTACTTTATTGTCCAGGTCTCCTTTCCACTTGGTGACGGCCTCAAATGTGGACGCCCGTGTCACATCAAAGACCACAAAAGCTCCAACCGCCTCTTTGTAATAGACTCTGGTCATGTTACCAAATCTCTCTTGTCCTGTTGTGGGAAAGATCAATCATCATGTTTCATTGTTGTCTCACATTGTTTTCCACCCTCCTCTCCCCACTCTCTCTGCTTCAAATCATAATACTGACTAAATACACTAGATAAAAGTAGAACCTCCAATATGAGCTGGTATGACACATATCTGTGACACATAAGAATTTAAAAATTGCATAAAGTGCCATATTTAATTATCCACCATAGAATTTATGATTACTTGTACATGAGCACCAGATGAAAGCATGACAATAAAACCTGTTGATTAGTTTTTTTTTCTAGTGACAAATCATGTACGAGAGACAGATTTAGGTCTTAGTTTGAGAGCACCAAATTTCCTGTCATGTCAATATCAGTCTGATCAAGCACAGCAAGCATCAAGACTCAGGTTACTGCTCGTTCCTGGGCCTCAAAGCCGCTCAACTTCAAATATCCCAGATTGAATGAATGCTGCAGATATTCATCTTTTGTAACAGATAAAGAAATTGGCTGGGGGTGGTGATGATGGATAGGTATGCCAAAAAAACATATTCAAGGCAGTTTCTGATATGTCCTAAAATGAAATCCATAAGGAAAGAGTCTGTTAGGTAGAGAATGGATCTCTTATTATTTATGTAGCCTTGCAATCCTAAAAGTAGGAGTATGTGGGCATTAAGTGTATGCACAGTTTGATGAGAAAATTTTCATGGGTAGAAATCTGAAGTTTCGAAATTTTGCAAGGAAGGATGACTTCTTCTTCTTGAGGGCTCTCTCAGTTTTTGTACATCTCTTGGAAAGGAGTGCACTGGCCCTTGAGGGTCTTAGCCAAATACATATCTGCACAGTAAAGGATATGTAAACACTTACCTGCAATATCCCACAACTGCAGTCGTATCAACGTGTCAGCATCCCAGTTGAGAACTTTGAGGGCAAAATCCACACCAATCTAGTGATGAGTAGAACACAGAAATATGGTTGAGGAATAACTGCCAATAAGCATCTCTGTGCTATTTTACCCAAACATGAACATTTCATAGTTATTGCTTGCTTCCTTTCTTTGAACTTCAAGCTCTTCATTATTTAAATTCCCGTTATCTTCCAAGTTCTGAAGAACTAAAATACAGACTTCTAAATTCATCTCACTGTTCACCTAGAAAAATAGGGATGCAAAGAATTTCTCATGGAGATAAATGTTCTTGGTTCAATCAAACAACAACATATCATAATAATGTGGTGACAAATAATCAGGTTTACTGACAAGTAGGGTTTGCAGGTGTTTCAAGCTTTTAGTCTGGATTGACAAATATTATGTACATTTAATGAACCAGTGCTTTAGCTTTACCACAATCCAACAGGTTTTAGGTCAACTATATGGCCTAGACTCAGGGTAGCTTTGCCAGGTGTTTGAGACAAATAATTCATAAGCAAATATACCACTACAACCTCAAATCTGTTCAGGGATATTACATGCCATGCATAATAAATCCACAGTGACTACAGATCCACAAATAAACTCACTCCGACAGATATACTGTGTACAAGATATGGCCAGAACAATAAAGCACAAGAGACTAAACACATTATTTTGCAAACTAAATGTCATATGTGTTCAGATTTTTCGCTCTGCTTGTTGTCAAAACTGACAAAAACAATCAATCTCAATTTACATATTTTCTAGTATGTTCACTTTTGTCTTCGTTGTAGCTATTTTCACATTTTCAGGTAAAAAGTTTTGTTCCATATCTAAAGTTATACATGGAGAAAAAGTTTTGTTATACATTAAGTTGAAGAACTTCTCATCTTTACATCATTCCTGCCAAGCTAATGGCAATCAGTTAAAATATTCTGAAAGAACTGGGCATTTGTGGCATGAAAGAACTCATCGTAGAGAAATTCATTTCCACCACCAATGATATGTTTATCAGTGAAGCTAATGTTCCTTCAGTCTGCTTTGTTCCAATGAAATCTACGATTCTTTTTTGTTCACATGCGGGTGTGAAATATCTTAAATATATAAGGTATATAAATGGAATTTCCTTTTTCGAATAAAGTTTCTGTTATCTTATGTATCCAATATAACTGGCTTTAGCTAAAGACAAAAGTACATGTAGAAAGATTTTCAGCCTCTACCTAAAACAATTTCAGACTAAGTATTTTCTCTATATAGCCTAGACTTACGGTGGCTCTGTAATGCTGTGAGAAGAACTGATGGACATATCGCTTGATGATGCTGGTCTTGCCAGTGCCCAACTCTCCGATGACCAGAATTTTATACAAATGTTCTTTTTTATCACCTCCGCTAGCCTGTAAAGATAATAGATATAAAAATGACAGAATTAACAGATAGGAATGTGAAAGAAAGTTCAGTTCAAAACAGCCAAGAATGCCTTTCAAACTCATTACTGTGGTAAAGGTATGAAACCAAATTATATGGAAACTACTCACATTAAGTCTCAGATTATATACACTGCAGACTGCAAACTGGTGTGACAAAGTCAAGTGCAAAACCATGTAAATAAAGTGACAGTGGTGAAAAAAAATGAAATACAAACAAGTTGCAATAATTCAAAATGAATGTAGATCAACTACCAAAAGATGCACATGTAAAATGAAACAAAATGAGGTCCATAGTTTTAACAGCCCAAAATAAAAATTCAAGTTGCACTGTCCCTGTGCAGTCAGGAAAGCTGTGAGAACAAAATGATTCCTGAGACCAGTTTCTTAAATTCAATGACCAAAAACAAAAAGCTTACGGGAAACCTTCAAGAGGACATAAAGGAAAAAACAGTTCACTGAAGGACAGAGCAGGAAAACATGCAAAAACCTTTTGGGGGATTATGCAGCACTGAAGTCAGGACTTGCCTCTTACTGATTGAAAATTCAGACTTAAATATAAAAATTCATGTTTAAAAAATTGAAAAATCACTGGACCAATTGCATCAGTAAGGACAGATAGCGTGACAGACAAATGTGTGAGGTCAACAAGGATAACAAGCCGCTGATGGAAAACATGTCATTCAACTGTGCTGTATATTTACATGACACACGACGAAGTGTGAACTGACACGTCAATAGAAAATAATTTCATATGTTTAAAGACACGTACAAAAAGAATATCATTACTGTCAACAATACAAGCATACACATATACTGCTAGTTCACTCAACAAGCATGTAGAGAGTGGAGGTCATTTCGTCCTGTAAAGTGTGTAAATTAACTTCTAAAAGAGATTTCAAAAAAAAAATAATAATAATGAAAATAAAAATTACGATTACCACATGAGTTTCCATTCCTCAAAATGAATATCATACTTCACGGGAAGAACAAAGAAGAAGAAACGACAAACTAGAGGCACAATATGAAAGAAAAGAACACAAAATAAGCGGCTGTGTGGCTGAGAACGATCATCACAAGCGCAGGACATATATACAGATAGCAGAAACTTAAAAAAAAAAAATGAAACAAAAGTTTTGAAGCCACCACATGAGGATGACAATGGCACCTGAAAATAAACCATAATTGGATCACTGATATCCCTAAACTATCTGAATGCTTATTTAAGGCATTGTTCAGATCTCGGCCCGATAGGTATTGTCATTTCAGTGAAACAGATCAGAGATAGTGTCACCCATGACCTAAATTGTCCTAACTATACCAGAAAGCTGTTGCAGGTAGGTCAATTTAATTATGAGGCGATCCATGTTTTTGTTCTATCGTATGTTCACAGCTCAAGGGTTTCCTAAGCTTGCGGGTGGTCGGGAAACTATTATATTATATTGAGGACGTTGATTTTGACAATGTTACTCCTTCATCAGTGGCCATCTCTGATCTGGGGTTGGATCGTGATAAAGCTGGCTTACGCCCGATCTCTCATTCTACCCTGTGTTTTGCGACTGAGTGGAATGAACCATGTCGGTTGTTTCATGTATGAATTATTGGCACCAATGGAAAGTGAAACGAATGTATTTAACTTCGGTGAAAAGATTATCTAGCTAAGACTCTTCTGAAACCAAATATTCCTGCTTAAAATTAACTCATATTTAAAAAAAAAAAAAGAAAAGAAAAAAGGTGGGTGACGGACATCGGGAGTCATGGCCCCGGGAGTCATGGCCCCGGTGAGGTGGGGATTCTAGAAGGTGTCAGGAAGTTAAAAGCCGAAATAACTAATGAAAAAACCCGATCTTCATCTGAAGACCGTTACCTGTCTCGCTCCACCTGATAAGTTTTCCTACCACTATGGTCAGAAAAATGCGATTTTCTCAATAACCCTCCCTTAATATCCCATTGATTTCACCTGACCGTATGATCTATAGTTAAGATTTCGATCGCTGGTATCTCCAAATTTTCAAAAAACGAAGGACATCGTCCAGCTGTCAGTTTTATATAATTGTTTTTCAGGAGCAAAATCCTCTTAACATGAGCCCAAAGTAGACCGGAGGTACGTTTCTGGTAAGCTCTATCCGTTTGGTCAATCCCACATTCTTCTCAGATCAAACATTTTCTCACATTTTCACAAGTGATCAATGTCTAGCATATGGAGGAAGTTTTGTTTGGGTACTCTGTGTCAATCAGAGTGTTATCCATACCAGAATCGTCAGGGAATGCCGGCACTTAGCAAAGATAAAGATGTTTTCTTGAGACGTATCTGATGTGGGATCAGATGGCATACTTGTCCTTGAGAGCGGTCAATAGAGCCATTTTGTTGAAAAATTGTTCTTTGGCAGCTTTCAACGACTCAGGTCAGTGACCAGATATCGGCTCTACTCTTCTATGATTTCAGCCAACCCCTCTTAATATAACACAGATACTAAGTCTTTGCTCCGTGCGAGCAGGGGTTTGATAGCTGCTATCCCTTAAATATCGGAATGCTGAAGCCACTGGCCGAAAATTGACCTGATAAATAAGACTATGATGTCGATGATATCCTCGTATTATGAATATTCATAACATGAAGGCCGAGGCCCTTACCCAACCATCTGTCCTGAATCAGTTACCACAGAGTCCACCTCGGATAAAGAAAGATCGAAAGATATGCCTTCATCTAAGGCAAAGTCATCGCCGGCAAATTCCAATGGTGGTACTTGAGATAATCAACCGAATACTGTGTTTAACTAGGAAAAGACCCCCCCCCCAAAAAAAATGTCATAAAAAGTTTTCCTCATTGTTCATCAAACCATATAACCCCGAACGAAAATTACCACGGTATCTGCAGGGCTCTGCGTTTTCCTGACAGTTTGGGCTAAACTATGTTCATGAATCAGTTCTATGTATTACTATGATTAAATTATGTAAAACAAACCTAGGAATCTGGTTTCTTAGATAACGTTTGAAGAGTTAAGCCCATGGATAACCTTCATAGGACTTTTTTTTTTTTACCAGGTTAAAGTAATGTGCAATTCACCGTTTGTCGGCTTAACTCAGTGGGCCGCCGGCTGGAGGACTGTGTGTCCAATCACTGTTGTATGATAGCCACAGGTACACGAAAACAAAGACCATGACAAAAGGAAACAGTTTAGACCGCCAAGAAAGCACGGACTCGTGGTGCAAAGTGCCAGGACTGTCTGCAGTGCTGCCGTCAAGGGATCACACTGGTCACCGTCGCGGAGGATGAGGAGGAGGAGAGGAGGGGGGGGGAGTGGGAGACAGACAGACAGACAGCATCAGGTTGGGTGAGATTGGTGGTGGGTAGAAAGAAAGCACAAAATAGAGCAATGGAGACGAAACGGAAGAATAGCCTAGGGAAACTAGAAAAGAGAAGAGAAGAAAGAAAGAGGAAACTTAACGCCCGTGGTCAGAGGTAAAGTAAAGCACGCAGTAGCTCTTATAGCAGACTCGACGTCTGAAATAGGCGAAACCGTCCAGGATTCGATAACCTAACTGGAGGGGGGGGGGGGGGGGGGAGGGAATTAGAACCTTTCTCTTTTTTCATTGCTCAAAAGG
>JBCEWB010124325.1:0-11416 GCA_039654565.1 Peronia peronii | reverse complement strand
TAGATAGATAGATAGATAGATAGATAGATAGATAGATAGATAGATAGATAGATAGATAGATAGATATAGATATAGCTTAATCTCTGATCATCCTGGATCAAGATTCTGGCACACAAGAAAGATGCTTTAAAAAATGTCCCAATTTACACTAGAAATCAGCGTTGTAAGTTGATATCGCTTATACATAACAACAGTAATAATTTTCTAAGATCTTAGCCCTTGCTAAGTCATGTCTGTCTCTTTTCTTTCCTGAAGAGTTTGTTTTACTGAAATATGAATTTTCCAGCCATATTTAGGGCCGGCAGGATAATGGATTTGTCAACATGTCAACATTTCTCGGGCAATCGTCTTGATAGACTACCTTGGTGGGCGTTTTCACACGGACACACACACACACACACACACATATATATAGACACACATGAAACACGGGATGGATAGGAAATTTAGGCCTAAGACTCTTGACTATGAATGAAACGCCTTAATAAATCTAACATCCAAATAATAATAGTTGTGAAACAAGTAGAAGACAATACATATATATATATATATATATATATATATAAGTAGTATAAAAGATAAAAATGATGATAAATGATAACAATTGATAAGAAGGGGGAACCACAGGAAAACCTACTCACACCTTAGGCCTGGTGCTAAACAGATGCCTTGTTAACCTTGTTAATCTTAAATGAAAAGAGGAAGAACAGTGGATGAAGCCAAAGGGAACGGAAGGAAGTCAAAGTCATAGGTCAGTTGTAAATATGTGAACAGAAAACAAGAGAGGGACCATTGTGAAAATATATATATATATAAAAAGGACGAAAAACAAAATGGTCATAGATACAATTCAACATGCACAAACAAACTCTTTACAAGAATCGGGTCCACAGTTAACGTCATCAGCCAATCTAATTATATGGATATCAATTACAGATCGCGAGCTCAGCTCTTTGTTGCCGTATCTCCACTTTTGGACTTTTTGGAACTTTGTATGGGGATAACATGTCTATCATAAAATATACGTATTTCAGCAGTTATTCCCCCTAACAAGCAGATTTTCAAAATCTTCTTGTGTTATGCCCACTAATTTCTTAGCAAGCTTATTACTATCCTGTGCTAAGTCCAATCTAACCATTCAAACGACAAAGAACGATATGAAAACATTTCCCTACGTTACGCTATCTCCAACATCAGAGGACGAGTTGACCTCTTTCTTGTGCTCTCTTTTTAACCAATCGTCTTCGAGGATTTTGTGTCTCTCCATTCCTGCCAAGATGGCGGTTAACGAGTGCAGTGGAAGTGAGCTGGATTTCAGCTGGAATGAGCCATTTTTTTCAGCCAGCTAGGTTACTTCCCTTTGCCATGTACAAGAGATGTAGGACAAACATTGCAAAGAAGGAAAAAAATCACTTTTTCTCTTGTTATTTGAAACATATAGTGCAAAAATTTACGAAAAAATTATCACAATAGGAAAAAAAAAATTTTCATCATATGATCAATTTTTCAGAATTTTCTCTTTATCATATTTCACATAACAAGAGAAAAAGTTATTTTTTTTCCTTCTTTACAAGGCTTGTATTATATGAATTGTACTTGGCAAAGGGAAGTCATTTCGCTGATGGTCAAAATGGTTCACTCGCTTTTGTAAGCACTATTTTATAACGATTATTTAAGTTTACAGTTGGTATGAATCACAACTACTATAAAGTACATGATAAAGTTTTGAAACTTTGTGTGGCTGGACTGAAAATTAGGAAGAAAGTGAGCACCGCCTTCGACTCACATCAACCAGAACACAGCGTAACAAAGAACTGACTTTTCCGATCTGAATTGGAATCAACATTCCAGTTAGTATTAGTATGCCTTATAGAGGTCTAGCTAGATGTATCTGAATCAACAAATATCTTAATAATCTTATAGAGATTTAAGTCTATCCCTATATAGATCTAGATCTAAATTTATATTGCTTATAAAAAACAGACATAGTAGCTTAAATCCCTTTTTCCTTTCTTAGCAGTGGCTGGGGGATTTATATGATTTGTGTTGTTTGTTGTATTTTATTTATTTAGATCAAGGCCTACGTACTTAATCATTATTAATAAAAAAAATATTATTTTTAAATCCAGGACTGACATCAGTGTGTGAGAAAGCCTAATGGAAGATTGTGGCCACCTTATTAGAAATTTACTGGAAGTAGAAAGTTTGTTTGTTTCGGTTTGTTATAAGTAGCAATATGTGATCAACAAGATGTATCTGTTGATGTAATAGATAGATCTACTGTGCATGGATGAAATGAAACGTGTTTTGTGGGCAAATTGTTTAACCTTTTTTTTTTTTTTAAAGGAATACACTTTGCAAACCAGTCAATGATTTTAAGTCTCTAAGCTTCACTGACATTGGTTTGTAATCACTTCTACATACTGTATTAATCTGAATGGTATTTTTGAAAAAGTATATAATACAGTGGAGTATAGAAAACAGTGAGTTGAACAGAACAGGGAATTTCTGGATCTCTTTGTTCACACAGAGAGAGCGACATGAAACTTTGTGTTGTGAAATTATCTTTTTATTTCATATGATGTTGAAAGCTTGCTCTAAAAATTCCTATTTATTTTTTTTTTTCTCATGATGGTTTCATAGACATTCCGAAAGCAGTGAGAATGACGAGGACACACCAGGTCCTAACTGCAGTGAGCAAATGACTACCGATTCACCAACATCTGAAACAAACAGGGATTAAAGTATGTATTTGTATTCAACAAAAGATAAGCAAACCGCTTTGGCTCATCGTTTGTTTTATCATTTTTGATTCATAATTATCTTTACATAAAATGTTTGTATGAAAAGCTTGTAAAATGATCACAAAAAAAAAAAAAAAACTGAGGAAAACAAGAAGAAACTATGTGCCCACAGGCAGAGTAGTACTGAGAGAGCAAGAGAAGGTGGAGTTCAAAGGGGGTTCCTGATATGAAACGCGACATAATGAAATCAGGCTCTGGTCATATTTTGTGCATGTGGAGTTATTGGTATCACTGTGAGGGTTATTCATTTCCCTTTCTGTGTGTGAAAACATTTTTACTCCTTCTTTAGTGGAAGTCGAGATACTGGCAATCAAAGACGATGGGGTTGACCCGTTGTTGCAGCTGGATTTAGTGAGAAAATGGCCGATCACTTTTGTTAATCCTTTTTTTTTTTCCTTATTGGGGCATGCAACTAAATTATAATTTTGGGATTTTACTCAATCTATTTCAGCAAATATAACCCTGAAATACATTTTCACATTGATGTAGAAGGGTTCTGTGAAGAAAAAAAAATGCGTTAAAAATTCATTCCGTGTTGAAAAACACGTGATTTCTCCGGTCGCCTCCGTTTGACGAGCGCCTGATTTCATCGTGTCACCTTTCATTTGTAACTTTGTGTCTTAGAATTATTTTCTTTATTTCACTCGGTATTGAAAAGTTATTCTAAAAAAAGTCCCGTATTTTTTTTTTCTTCTGATGATTTAGACATTTCGATGACAATGGCGAGGAGACACCAGGTCCTACCTGCAGTGACCAACCGTCTACTGAGCCAGCAACATCCGAAACGGACAGATATTTGTTAGTAATGATTTATAATTATCTTTACAAAAAATGTTAGTATACATGATATTTCTGAAAAGCATATATACAAGAGTGTAAAATAGTGAGACAATTGAGAGGGCGTAACCATAGAGAGATAGAGAAGATGGAGTCAAATAGAACTGCCTAAAATGTAATTTTGATTTGTTATTTCAAATTATTAAAAATGTCTTTGTATGTACAATATATAATTATTGGTAGGAAAGCAATCTGTTTCATCATATTTCACTTCTAATTCTCTCACCCTTGGTATTTCTGAACTGTTAATAATCTATATTGAAAATAAAAACAAATCCGATACTAAAAATCCGATTTTTGTACAGTATATGGATGTGTCATTGATGACGTTTCTATGCCGAACCTAATGAAATTAAGTGCCATTTTTGGCACTATAACTAATATAATAATATTAATGTTTTAATAATATGGTAGATGTTATGATGTGATCATTTGTTTTGTCGTTTATTGTTAGTCCTGTGTCACTTTCCTCTCACCTTGCCATGCCAAACTCTTTTAATATACTGTGTTGCTTCCCGTGTGAATAATCTGAAACAACGTTGACCTTTTTTCGACATTACGTGACCAAAAAAAAAAAAAGGTGGTTTCTTCAATAGAACGGTTCCTCAGTCATGGACCAGGTTGTCCCAACACACAACCAAGAGCTTCAAAAATTGGGTCAGTGACATCTCTTTATTCAATTTTGTAACATATCGAGCTCGACAAATTGTTTTGTTTTTTTTTTTCTTTCCAGTTTATTGAGTAAGTAACAGGTAGAGAGGCCGTCGTAAATTTTAGAAGATTTCTTTTAAATGGAGTCCTTTCAACACCTTTTATTCAAAATAACGGCTCTCAGGCAGGTGAAAGAGTTTTTTTGTTTGTTTGTTTTTGTTTTTTTTTTCTGAAGAAGAAGAATTTGAGACAAGGCTGAGCGAGCACTTCTTGAATGTGACCTACATATGTTAAAAACACAAGGGAAACGGCAAGTAAAAACAATACGATCAAAGATGTTGACATACACAATCCACAGGAGTGGAAATCTCTGCATTCGATCCTCCTTAGGGTTAGGGTTAAGATTAGGTTTTAATATTGGGATTAGGGTTAGATTTAGAGCTGAGATTAGTTTAGGTTAGGTTAGGATAAGGTTAAGGTTAGAATTAGCTTAATGTGGATTTTTTTTTTCTCCGTCTGATATGTCGTCACCTCAGATTACAATTGGCGAGCTCAGTTCTTTGTTGCTCCCTCTCCACTTCTGGGTTATTTGCCGATATATGTGTCATATCAAAAAAAGAAATAGTAAATCTACCATATAAATTATTTCACCGATTCCTCGCCCAAACAGGTCGATTTTGAACATCATTTTGTCCGGTCTCCTTTCTGCAAAAAAGAGCTGTTATACACAAAATATCAATTTCCTAAAACGGTTAAAAGTGGAGCAACAGAAAACTGAGGTCACAAATTGCTCTATCTCCACTTTCTGGAAAATCAGTTCGAAGGGCATCGTAGATTGCGCTCAACTTCATTATGTTTCCTGAGAATATTCCTCGACCTTCACAAGCCATGCTTTTTCTCTAATGTTTTGTGTGGGGTTCTCTATATTACATGCAAATTAAAACTTTCTCAAAATTAAAAAACAAACAAACAAACAAACAAAGTTGTGGACATAAAACAAGTGGGAACTGAGTCGACGATGTATAAATAATTATCATCTTCTATCAAAAACTGATTCAGGACAAACGTGAAGTGTTTATTTAAGCCTCTGTAAACTAGTTTCTGTCTTTGACAGCTGCTATTTCCTCTTGCCCTGGACTTACTCTTTCTCTACGCTAGAAACTCAGATCAATTTTTTTAAAGCAACAAAACAAGACAAATACACAAAAATAAACTGCCACTTTTTCAATGTTATGGTTTGTTGTTGTTTGTCTGTCAGTTTATTTGTCTTGTTCATAAAATGTTCATAAAATATTCACAGCAAAACCTTTATATCGTATGAAATAACCAACACTTATAGTCATGTCTGACACAATGTTCGACACAGGTCAGAATAAAACTTGAATATTATAAAATTATTATTATATTATTATACTATATCAAGTTGCGTCACTCGGTGCCTCAACAGTAAAAACGATTTTGTAAATGGTCTGTTGAGTAGATGTTCTATCTCAAATAGCAATTTTTTCCTATCATTTTCAGGATTTGGATGACAATGTCACATGGTTTATGGTAAGGGTAAGGGTTAGGATGACGTCACCCAAATAGTGAAAAGGATAGGGAAAATGACTATTGAGATGACATGTCATCTAGATGATAAAAATGATAAGGAAAATTACAGTTTAGGTAATCTGCCATTCCAATTGTGACAATGACAAACTCACTGCTTATGTGACATTTCATTGAAATAGTGAACATAACAGGGAAAATTACTGTTTAGGAAACATGTCAGACCGGTAGACGCCGCCAGTTTAAACTCAGGTCCCCAACATGAAAAGATCCTCTTGTATTTTTAATTCCGGTCACTTTCTACATACGTCTTTCAACCTCCTGGTGGAGGTTCTTTATTAAAAAAAAAAAAAACCCTATCTTAAAGAATCCTGTCTTCACTTTTGAAAAAATGAGTATGTATCATTGAAATAAACTAATATAATTATAATCATTGTAATAGTTGCCATTTTCTTTGAGCTGGATCTAATATTGTCTACTCATCTTCTATCCTATTCCCATGTTTGTTAACGTTGACTGGTCTTTCTTTGTTTTTGTTTCTGTTATTGTGTATGGAGTCTGTATGTATGTTTCGAGGTGGAAACAGGAAAAGAGGTGGTCAGAAGTTCCGTTTGAAGGATGTGCTCAAGCGTCACATGAAAAACTGCACTATAGATGTGACCACCTGGGAGCGCGAGCTGCTAAGAACCGTACCGTGTGACGCGCAACAATCAGAAAAGCTAAGGCCACAGTGGAGAGAAAGAGGCAAGAATCATATGGAAAGGCTGAGGCCACCAGACATTATCCTCCAACTCAGACCGACTTTCAATGCGGATGTGGCAGATATTGCAGGACAAAAGCAGGGCCTCCTTTTACATCAACGTTCCTGTCAAGTTTGACTTCACATCGCAGTCTTCATCCAAACCGATGAACACCCGACGACGTATGTATGCAGAATGATCTCGGCTTTAAGTGCCTGCCCAGTTTTGGTGGGGAGAATTTGTGTAGGTAGAAATTTGGACTTTAGACATTTTGGCCGGACAGCGGCCTCTTCGCATACTATTCAACCAATTTTTAACTGCCAAGGGTTCTTGAATGTACGTAATGTATACATGGGACCAAGAAGGCTAAATATTTGGCTTCCCTACCCAAGAAGTCAGAGGACGGTGGACTCACTGGAAAAAATGCATTTCCTAATCCTCTAATCTTTTCATCCCAGGATTCGAATTTTAAATTCACGACCTCGGTTTTTCACCTAGAGGCACACACCTTATCCCTGTGCCACAGCCTTTTTTGAGAGTCAGTGGAAGACATAAGAATATAATATAAGCATACATACATACACATGCATGCACACACTTACATCGGTACAATACAAATATATACGGGCAACTGTCTTCACCATAAGGTTAAATACATGCCATAGGTTAAATAGCGTATTAAAATTTAAAAAAAAAGGTCACAAATGTATAATTCACAGGCAACAATGCAGGTTAATCAACTTAGCATCTTGCGCAATCCATAATTCATAAGCAAATAACATTGTAATATTGTTACATAACTGGGCAAGAGCATTAATGAGGTTATCTAGATTGGGAAGGGATCAGGACCGGGGGCGGGCGGGGGAAGCGGCGTTACGAGTATTAAGGACAACGAGCACTGATTTTAAACCACAGCCGGCCGTGAACAACATTGGCTGTTATCATTTCTGGACGAATGTCTCGCAGCCAGTCAAAATGAGACGTATGTCGATTTTTCACCATATGGTATCACTTGAAAGTTTATTTCTTACCGTTTCAGATGGTGAAAAAAATTTTGAGCTAATTTTATTCTAGCCAGACATATTGCAGTTTAAAGAGACTAGGGAGTGGGGGGAGGGGGGTCGGGGGGAAAGGGAGGGGAGGGGGGGAAGGGGAGGAGGTCAGCAGTGACCGACATTCCCAGAAAATTGAGTTTAAATGAACGGTCGAATGCATAAATCTATATACCTATCTCACAGAAACCCGATGTTAATGAAGATTAATATTTATAAATCGAGAATAAGACCGGTATTGTCTTGTTCAGAAGTGAATGTACTTTCGATTTCTGCAATAAAAAAAAAAGTCGATTATTATCTGACCCCTTTCATCACATTCAACGCCCGATTTCTCGGTTGTGGCCCAGCGATTTAAGTCTCATTTCGACTGGCTGCGAGACCAAATGTTAATGTTCTATGAAGTATTTGTTCATCTCGTAACTGCTACTCTTCACGGTTGTCACGGACTGGCAGTGTAGAGTAGAAAGGTGGATCACATCGATTAGAACTTAGGCATCGGCCAAAGACCGTGACAGCGACAGGAGTGGCAGGCTGAAGTAGATTTTTGCATGATTAAACACCTCTCCTTGTGACAAGATGCGCAATATACCAATCAATAACTGTGAGAATGACCTGGAAACTCGCAAACAAATTTCTATATCAAATTACATCATCTTGTCCCATTGGCCTACTCCTCGTTCGCAAACCTGAATGAAGGAATATGGGGCGTGGTTAAGTAGCAGATCACTGAAGTATGTATTATAAGGTAAAAAGAAAACAAATTAGAATTAAATTAGTGATCTGCCATTTGAGACGCGACACGATGAAATCAGGCGCTCGTCAAATTGAGTCGACCGGAGAAATCACGTGTTTTTTAACAGTGAATTAATTTTTAAGGCAATTTTTTTTCTCTCCACAGAGCCCTTCTATATCAAACTAACAATGCATTTCAGAGTTAAATTTGCTTAATAAACTTGAGTAAAGGCCCAAAAATTGTAATTTAGCGGCATGGGCTAACAAAGATTAATAAGGATTCACAAAAGTGATCGGCCATTTTCTCATTAAATTGAGCTACAGCAACAGGTCACCCCCATCGTCTTTAATTGCCAATAGCTCGACTTCTACTTAAGGTAGAACAATTTTTTTTTCACACACAGAAAGGGAAATAGATAAGCTTAACTTTGGTACCAATAACTCCATATGTTCAAAATTTGACGAGAGCCTGATTTCATCGTGTGGCATCTCAATTACAATAGTTTTCTGATGAAACTTATCACTATTGGAAAACCTTCTGAGAAACATGTAACTTAAAGACAATAAAAGCATTTTACAACAGAAGGGGAACTCAGTCTTGAAGATATGATTTCTACATCTCCGTTGAATCGAGATGATATCACTATAACCGACAAATGTCAAATTCGGCCCTCGGGGATTCCGTACATAATTAGCTCTCTGCTCCCACCTGCAGGCGGTGAATGTCCGCCGTCTTCCATGGAATGCCATCCTCGGTATTCCAGCGGTGACATCTCTTCTCTCTCTCCTTGCTTCTGTCTTCTATCCCGCTTTCTTTTCCTTCTTCTTCTTGACGTATAAACGTATCTTACCGTGACTGACACAGTACAGCCGTGATCGTGCCGATGTGTCGTTAAACCCCAACACAAACAAACAATATCAAGTACCTGCAATTTCAAACAATGTGATATAAGTTCAGGTTTTGATGTGGTACAAATTGGCAAGGAAATTTTAGTTTTGAAATCTAAAAAGACCTAATAGAACCACAACAAAACAACATGTGATAAATTATTAACTCCTAACCCTTAATAGTTAATTTGCACTCTCTCAAAATCCCATGTCAACAAGAGGGTTAAGTTATTACAATCAGTTACAGGCCACCACTGTTGGCGTAAAGCTTTATTTGGTGCACTTGACTTATTCTCTGCTTGAATCAAGGATTTCAAAATTGCAACAAAATATAGTGACAAGACGTTTTATCTTCGCAGTCATACAACTTCAATCAATCAATGACTTAATTAATAAGTTAGATTCCTTCTCCACCCCTTACCACCCTCATCCTATTCCTCATCCAACCATTCCCATCCCATCCCCATAATCTCCCCAAATCCCGTTTCTAACACATCAGGTCGACTAAAATTACCCTTGTGATTGTTCGTGTTTATATCGATTAACCCTTTCAAACTATCTTGAGGATGGTTATTATCCTAATTAATCTTCCTAACATCTCGCATTTCAGTTTGAACTTCCATCGACACAAGTTATACTTTTTTTGTAATCATCAAGTTTCCACTTATGCCGATGTGCACTTAAGAAGTGCGCCCTTTTATTTACTTTTTAAAAAAGCGTCCCTTTAACACTCTTAACCCCAAGAGATATACAATGATGTGAAGAGTCAATCTACAAAGCGGGTACTGATGAACTTTCCGATTGGTGTAACGCGACCATTCTCAATAGTTAAGGGGGAAAGAAAGGTATGAACATTACATGTTACAATTTCAGTATCGGTTTCCAGCCTGTTGTCTGTCTCAAGCTTAGCATTGATTGAGCTGTCATTATCATCTCACGCATTAAGATATTTTTATTCGGAACAGAATCGTCTCTGTGGAACTTGAAAGATTTGCTTTCCTTCGTCACGTGATTATTCATTTATCTGTCCTAATAATCCATTGAATGAAGAGAAACTAATCCGTTTTATCGAAGACTTTATAAAGTAAAATTGGTATCAGTATTGATCTTTCTTACTCTCATGTGCATTATTTCCAAAAGTACCATTTACTATATAATTCGAGCAGAACAAACCAGATCAGATATCAGGAACTGACCTCTTGACCTTTGGCTGTCTGAAAAGAATTGCACATATTACTGTCAGTTGGTTACAAGTTACACGTAATAATTTCTACAGTGTATATAATTCCAGTTCTGCACTAAATAGGTGACTATATAAACAACTAAAATATCTTTTTTTTTTTTTAATTTACAAAATGACTGTAAGCTGAGTGAGACTATCTTAGCAAACTGACTCTCAGACCACTCTCAGGCTAGATTTGATTTGCCCAAAAAATTGTCTACAGAGCTGTGCTTTGCCAGCTGTGGACCTACCCAAACATAAATTAGGTCCTGAAACTGCATAGATAATTGCTGTCTTTATAGAAATTTAGAATACTGACAGCTCTAGCCAGTTCTAAATTTCTCCATCAGGGCCGTGTCAGCATTCCCAGTACGTGTCATCACGGAGACTCAGGTTTTCAGAAATAATCCATGTTATCTTATAGTTTTCTGTGCTGTAACTAACCCCGAAAATTTAGAATGTTATTGTGAAATAAAGATGAAATACACAATGACGACAAGTTAAAACACAAGTACAACAATAAAGACAACAACAACGTAAACGTATTTTGCCAAGACAAGTGTGAATCTTATAAACAGAATTTTATGTAACTTTGCTACAGAACTGCATGGTTTAATCTTCAAAATTCAACTATCTTCATTTTCCCTCAACCCTTTCTGTTTCTTTCGTTATCCTCACATATCTGTCTCTCGAGTGTTCGTGACGTAAATGTTATTACACATCTCTTAACATGTCAACATGTCCTCCCATCATTGCACTAATTCACCCAAGCATATCTGATCAAGGAGATTCGGTTTGTAGAAGACATGTATGATGAGTTTAGTCTCTCTTTTTTTTTCATCTACCTTCTTTAATTGTCTAGGGAGACTGCATTGTGTCAGATCGGAAAACATGTATATAAAATCCGTCCTTCGCCGGCTGTTTCTCCAGCTTTCCTCC
>JBCEWB010124314.1:0-11416 GCA_039654565.1 Peronia peronii | reverse complement strand
TCTATCTATCTATCTATCTATCTATCTATCTATCTATCTATCTATCTATCTATCTATCTATCTATCTATCTGTTTCTTACATCACATTTTTTAATGGTTGCTCGAAATAAACAACCATTACTTTCTCTCTCTCTCTCTCTTTCTCTCTTTCTCTCTCTCTCTCCTTGATTAGTATTTCTCTGGCTCCTGGAAAGTGATGCATTTTAAATGGGTCTTCGTCACTTTAAAATTTGTTTGGCTTTGCTCGTAGTGCGAAGACATCGAGGTAAGCATCTATCCAAGGTGCTATAGTGGAAAGGTCATGCTCCTTAAATCTGTACTTTTTTTTTTCTCAACTCTAAACTGTGTGACACGCTTTGCAGAAACATTAATTATAATTCTTGTCTCAAGTAGGGCATGCTATTATGAATTTTTGGAACTACACATTGGTCTGAACACAAATTGCTTTGTGGAATATATGTCTTATCGAGACCTAAGAAAACAGAAGAAGCGGGAACAGCTTACAGGACCTGGCAATCCAAAAAGAACTTTGTAATACCTGACGAAGAAGAAAAAAAAACACCTACGGTAAGATCGCATTAGTAACCTGTCTATTCCAGAAGCTGTTCCAGGGAAAACTGATCTTAGTCAATGAGAGCTTTTAATAAAATAGAGAAATGCCCGTTGAAATTATTTCAGTGGACTCTTTGGCCTGAAGTACCAATCTTGAGTCTCATCACTGAAAAGAAAAGTACATAACTGCTATATATAAATGGGAAAAGGCAGGTAAAGTAGAGGAGAATTCATCATGGTCAACAAGTTAAGAGTTTGCTCGCGATGAAAACGTCGCGGATTCAAATTCTATTGCATGATAGGAAAGATTAGAGCATATCTTTTCTTTGTTTCAATTAGTCAGCCAGTTATCTGGCTTATTGTCTAAGGAAACCTGGGATCTAGCCTTCTAGGCTAACGGCTAATATATTTCTGAGGTGCCATGCACGCACGTTACACACATTAAAGAACTTTTGAGAGTTAAAAATGCGATAAAGAATAGGCGAAGATGCCCGTCAGAATAAAATTTCTAAATTACAAATACCTCTAAACAACAAAAAAAATCTTCTGATCAAATTGGGCATGCACGTAAAGACGATGTAATTCTATTTATTTTTTTCATTGAAAGGCTGCGTATATATCCGCCTCCCCTTCCCCAACCAAAAAAGGGGGTGAGGGGGAGGACGGCGTCTTCTTCTGGACGGTGTCTTACGATTTTGATTTCTCTGCGTACGTGAAGTTCATAAAAAAAAAAAAACGTTAACATTTGAAATAGTTGAAACCGTGAGCGATGTCCTCGCTGTCCGGAAAAAGTTTCCGAAAACTTCCAAATTTTTTCCCATATTTGTTTTCACGAAACATCATTTAAAACCAAGATAATCCTACTCTTAGATTTGATTTGATACAATAACTAAAACTATCATATCGTGCTAGTGTTTAATGCTGGCCATCATGTTTCTCTGCAAAATCTCTCCTTGCTCTAATTTTCATTCACATTACGATTCTTAAGCCTTTAAACAGATTTAACTTGTCAACCATACTGAAAACAGTACAAACGATCTATAAACATAACTCAGTACGATTCTTCAGTCCTCTTTGAAACACACACATACACACACACAAAAAAAAACTCACCTAATTCGATCATCCAAAAAGACATCGGAAAAAGACTGGAGAGAGATATTTCAAATTGCAAGTAGCTCTCTCTCACCATTACGTCGCCCATTTCCCCTGCCTTTCATTCACACTCGCGCCGTTGTTGCCATATCAAATTACGAAAATCCGATATCAATGTTTCTGATACAGGAGGATCGGATGGACAACGAAGTTGGAAAAAAGGGGTGGTGTGTGCGGGGTGGGGGGGGGGAGGACAAAACAGAACAACATAGAATCTGATAACCTTCTTTTGCTGGTTTAAGTAAATGTGGAGGGCTGGGTGCAATTTCAAACTCAAACAACTGTATGTTCCTAAACAACAACAAAATCCCAGAATACCCTTGACAGAAAAAAAAAGAGTTCTTATGAACGGTACTGAATTCCTCTATTATTGTTACTTATGGCTCAGCCGGAATGTCACCAACAATGGCAAAGATGTTGAAATACATTATAATAGGTAGACCTAATGCTATTTGTCTATTTTTGGTTAGACCTGCTTTTATTGTGAAACAGATTTAGTCGATTTTTGTTTAAAAACAAACAACGAAACGTCTAGCGGTATTTAAGTTCAGTTAGTTTTCGTGTCCCATTGCTCCTACAGAAACGTCCAGCCATTCTTAAATTTGGTTTGTCTTCGTGTCTTTTCGAACTTATCATGACATCATTTTGCCGTCCGACTTCTGAATCATTCGACAACCTGAGACCTCGGTCTTTCGATACGGTTCGTATTAGGATTAGCCTGGCTAGAACTTAAGGCTACATGACAATGACATAGATTTAAGTCCGACTAGAACTTCAAGACTAAATGTACTTAAGTCAGGCTCGCCATTGCCGACAAACAAACGAGTAAAAAACAAAGTAAATAAAGGCTCATATAACGAAGAAGAGGATATGTCAACCTCAGAATAGAAGACAAAAGACTAACACCAAACAGTATTAATTGAATTTGCTGTACAATGCCTGTAAAAATCACCTTTGCCAAAGGAGTTTGCATCATGCAGATTAGCCGTAGTTCATCTTACAACTGGGGTAAAACTGATTTGACAAAAACTCATCGTTCATAATTACCCACATAAATATAAAGTAGAACACTGTGATCCCAGCTCTGCTCTTTCATAAAACTGCACGTGTTATAATGAAGCCGGTTATATAGGTTATAAATATAGAATAATGGGCTATGACAAGGTTGTCTCTGAATTGTCTAAAGCTGGGGCTCCCAACCAATGAATTGCGGTGGGACCCAGCCTTGGCGGGGGCGGGGGGGGGGGGGGTGTAGCCTTGCTAGAAGTGGCTTGGGGAAAAATATAATTTCAATTCATCAATTACATTTTTATGATCTTGCATATTTTTAAAAATCTTTTTGTTTCAGGTTTTTTTTTTAAAGCATGTTACAACGGTTCAATGCTAATAAGTAATTACAGGATTCTTGAATTAATTTTTTGTTACATGTTTTTCTTTCCCATCATAGAAAATAAGATATAAATCAAGTTGCTGACAGTAGGCGGTCCTGTGGGTTTCAAGCTTTTGGATAAGGGGTCACATGTGCAAAAATCCTATGATCCATTGGTTTGAAGCCTTTAGGGCTGTGAATCGACAAAATGTAGTGGGATAACTTTAAAAAATGAAATAATCTTTAAGCGATCAATTCATTAAGTCCCACCCTACTACACATCTCTCTTTTACACTCCCTACCCCTGCCCCCCCCCCCCGCCCCCTCCGCCACAATGTCTGTAATTTATGTGAGAATAAGATTATTCAGAATAAGCTGAGACATAGATAGGATTATATAATACAGAAGATGTGATATCAGAATGACAAGAAATGGAAAAAAGAATGATTTGCTTTGATTCCCAGATGGACCTGAAAACAAAAATAGTGGTGTGTGTGTATGTATATATATACATATATATATATATTCTATATACACATATATATATATACACATATATATATACACACACACACTATTTATATATATATATATTATAGACAGACAGAGAGATCATATACATAGATAGCTTTTCTTTTTTTTTTTTTGGTTTCCTGTCTCGACCCCTCCTCCCCCCCCCCCCCCCGCCCCTACATTTTCACAAGAAAAAGTGGAATACCGGCGACAAATACACTCATGAAGAAAGAGAGAGACAAAGAGAGAGAGAGCTATACACTTACGCACGTAGTTGAAGAATAAAGGAAAAAGGGGTGAGGAAGAAATAGGTGGTAGATATTTTGTCCAAAAGATTAAGCTGACATGTACATGGCATAGATAATAATAGCTAGATTCCTTTTTTTTTTTTTTTTGAAAGAAAATCAATTTTGCAGAGGTAATTTCATCAAAAAATAACAACAAAATAACAATCATTATTTCTTTCCAAAAATGATACTTTCCGTTTTCTAGCTTAAAGCCGCCATGGAAACGATTTGCGCCATAATAGTTTGATTCCACCATTTTTGAAAAAACAAAGTCAATTTTATCTAAGCTGTCCCTTCAAAATATAGCGAAATAAAAATCGCGCATTTTTTTCCTTTCCAAAAGTATTACTGTAAATAAACATAAACAAACTTAACGCAAATACGGCAGGGTATCAAAAATAACATAAAACCCAAAATAACACGCACAAGTCTAGGAATAACTCAAAAAATGCTAATTGAACACAACAAAATCCACTTTTTTCATGAATAAAAACAGGCCAAAAGAAAGAAAAAAATTGTCCCGCTCATCAATTTGGCGAGTCTTAATTGTACAAAAAAAAACAACAACAGGAAAAACAAAACAAAACAAAAAAGAAAGAACGAAATAAAGACAGGAAGAAATGTCTGTGTCAATAGTATTGGATTCAAGGTTAATGTCAGTAGAGTCAGATCAAATATATCATCCTCCCGCATGACATCTTATGGCTGAAAAATCCCACTGTTATCCCATTGTCATTCCATTCATAAATTGCCTCCTTTAGATACAAGCGTCGAGATGCAGAAGGTTTCCATTTTGTCATGAACTCCAGCAAAACCCAGTCTTATCTCTATCTGTCTTGCACAATCTATCGATAAGCGAATCACATTCCGCCTTTGAGCGTGGACATGCTCCAAGATTTGCTTTGTGGAACTGGTTCACTAACTAATTGGGCGCGGACGACCTGGTTGCGAAGACAAACATTGGCAAAGCTAGACTGAATCCGCTACTGGTTCAGAATTCTGCTATATTACTATGATACGACTGTTAGCTACTCGCACGTTCACAGGAAAACTAGATCTAGAGTAACCTGTAACATTCTCAGCCCATGGAATAGAGAAGTCCCTGGACATTGCGGAGAGGATATTAGAATGTAATAGTTATGCCATTCATTGTGGATCGTTCTCTGCAAAAGGAGGACAATACATGCCTACGACATATAACGTCATGTTACCTTGTTGTTTAGTGGTTTCCACATATATTTCGTGAAATATTCACATTTATCAGACAGAGGTTGCATTCTAGGGAGAATAAAACATACACACAGACAGTTTCCATTACTTCAAAATTACGTGTCTCTGATTTTAGTCTTATTCTTATTGCCTATCATGCCCCGTCATTAGTATTTGGCCTTAGGTTTCTTTTTGTTTCTGGGTTCTATGTGGTCGTTTTCCTCTAACTTTCCTCTTGTATGCTTTCGTTTTTAATCTAAAGAGCATTCCGTTTTCAGCACTGAACGATTTTTTTTCTTTTCTTGTTTCTTCTTTGAAATTTTCCTGTCATCGATGAGAGCCAAACATAACTAAAATTTGAAGTTTTCATCCTTTCCTTTCTCACCAAGCGGATTTGACGATAAGAGCAATTTATTTTTTTTCTTTTTCTCTTACAACAAATCCAGGCTTTTTGTTGTTGTTGTTGTTGTTGCTGTTATTGTTGTTGTTATGTTGCTGTTGTTGTTTTTTTTCTTTTCTTTTCTTTGTTTTTGTTTGTTTGTTTGTTTTTTTGTTTTGTTTTTTGTTGTTTTTTTTTCTTTTAAGAATAAAATGGAAAAGGCTGCACTAACATGCATGAAAAGAAAATGTTATAGTTTCAGACAATAATCTATGATGAATTGCCTTACGATGACTTGCAACATTTAAACAACTTATCAAGAAAGCTGCCTGTAAATCAGAACACTGAAGAGATATGGAGGAAAACTCTTGGATCATAATCTCCTCTGTCTGATCTGTCAGATTTGTATCGTTCACGAGATCTGAGCTTCCTAAGCGATGCAAAAATACAAAGTTTTTTGTCTTTCCCTTTTTTTATCGTTATATCCAAATGGCAGAACTCTTTGTTAAGAAACCGTGGGACTACTGTGTCACTGAAGACTTCTCTTTAATTATATTAGGATCCCATATCGACAGCGACATTCTTTGTGACATGTGTGCAAATGAAATGACAAAGAAAATTATACGTAAACTAGTACTTATAATACTGAGAAGACCACCTCCGTTTGGGAAGCTCAAGAGTAAAACAAAAAAGTTAATATTCAGCAGTCAATAGTTGACAATTTATGGTTATATGGTTATATGGTTATAGATATTAAATTACAACACTGAATCCCGCCAACGTTGTCTGTGACTAGTATGCAGGGGGGGGGGGGGGAAGGGAGGGGAGGATGGAAAGATTCAAACACAAGCAGGGCACACGCGCATGCAAATGCCCGATTGTGCACATTCAGTATCATACAGATCATTACAACATCATCAAAGCCAAGACAGACAATGACAACATCAGCAAGATGCTGAGTCATAGAGAGCCGGGTGTAACAGAATAACACTAACACAATTGGAAACCACAGCTCACCATCTACAAAAAGGGAAAATATTTTATTATTATTATTATTATTATTATTATTTTGTTAATGTCAGGCGAAGCTTTTTGTTTATTTTGCCATGCGGTGTCAGAAAGCTTGCAGGAAAATCCCCAAATCCTGAGAACAAATCTATTCAAGACTCCGACAAATCTCATAAATCTAAGATGAGAGCGGAGACTCTACGTTAACCAGTTATTATAGGGCAAGACGTAAGCCTCTGTGGGATGATTACCACACTGGAAGGTCTCACAGACACCTACACAGGTTCAAGAGCAGGAGAATTTGTATTTTTTTCGCGGATATATGTGAGGGGAAAAGATCCAGGCATTGTCTTGGACATGCTCTGACTACATGTAGCTGAGCCAGTGCCCAGTCTGGTGGCTTGATTGGCGCAATTCAATGGCATGGCGTAAGAGATGGCTAAAAGAACTGAATCTTGCCAATTTTTAATTTTTTTTTTTTTTTTTGGGGGGGGGGGGGAGGGATTCTCTAAAAAGCAGATCGGCCAGTTACCTGTGCTTACAGTTGTTGATTACCGTAATTCAATGGGTTTTTTTTTTTTCGGGCATCAGCACATTTACGGTCATTTCATTCCTCAGAACCACAATGTTCTATCTTTGAGAAAGCTTAAAAATGAAAAGCCCTGGGGATATAAACAAAGTGGAAGACATGCACGAAGACAGAAGACAGGTTTGTTTCATGGTGAGACAACTGATATGGCTACACCGGAAAAGCCAGTTGGAAATGAAGCACAATGACTAAATCTCGCTGAGACAGAACAGTGTTGATATTGAAACAGCAAAAGCAGTCCTCCTTCTTAATTTGGTACAATCATCATCATTTAGTGCTCTACCCACACTATTCAAGTGCCAGCGATACAATCATCTTCAAAACTACATATTTGCCACGAAATGTCCCTGATTTTCTTGGCCTTCATGTTGTATTTTTATTGTGAGGCTGTTATTCCTAAGTCGCTGCGTTCTTAATGTTGCAAACTTTCCGTACTGACCGGCGTTTCCCCGTTTTCCGAGCTCTTGCCAGACCGCACATAAGCGGAGCTTTAACTGTTCTTGACATTAGCTATAGTTTCGCTTTCATTATTTTGTTTTAAAGACATCCCATAAGAAGGGGGGGGGGGGGGAGTCTTATGCTTTTTGCTTTAAAAAAACACAAATTCATTTGGGTGCTTTCTTTTCTCTTAAAAGTTTTTGCCTTTTCTGAATATACAAATAGTATTAAATAGTGGACATGTCCACTCTATCGTGTTCGGCCCAAAGTCATTCAACGGATGCTGGGCCTATTGTTAACCAGGATTCCGCTCCCTCTGGATCTATTTGACCGGATACAGGCAAAGAATGCATAAAGTACTTGATTATGACCTCTCCGAGCAATATCTTGAGCCCCAAGGGAACGACTTGGGTGACCACTCTTAGACAAAATAAGGTAACGATCACCCAGAATATCAATGTAACCTTTCGCCATGTGTTCGGAAATGAATTTCCACCTCCTATAAAGGTGGAATGCCGAATTTGATGGGAACGCTCCCCTCACCTCAACCCCCCCCCCCCCCTCCCACCTTAAAGGAAGCAACAAAGAGAATGCACTCTAATATTATATCGCATGATTTCAATGGTTTGGAAATCTTAGCTGTGCTGAAATCTAGGGTCATCGCGAAGAGAAGATGAAGCCGAAAATTACTTGGTATGAAAAGAGTATTAGCATGTCCGTCCTCTCTTGTTTACTCAGCAATCTGGATGCCATGCCTCAGCATCCACTGCCTTTTTGTGATTCAGTCTACATGTACATCTGGTGAACAAGGCAGCAACTGCGCTAACTCTCAATAATAACAACATAAAGGTAGAGGGGTCCTCCATCGGAATAACCATTCCAGTCATAAATATATTGAGTTGAACACGTTTATGCCCATTTAAAGCATGATTTGGTGACTGATTTTTGTAACATCCTGCGGGTAAAGAATGCAATGCTATAACTATCACTCTAAAATTTCTGCCATCAGCTGTATACCTATAAAGCTGAGGCAATGTTTCTTAAGTCTGTCTTGCTCTGATGCTATTCGTGATTTTTTTTGGTTTTGTTTTATCATTGTGAACGTATCTTGTATGTATACTGGCTCTCATCAACTGTGAGTGGAATTTTCTTTGGAGAACGAATAGTTTATTTTATTTTATCCTACCTTATCTTATCTTATTTTAATAGGCCTAAACTCTGTTTCCCTGCCTCCTTGTCTTCGCTCCCTTTTCTCCAATCCTCAATCCGGTTTTACTTTATTACTACTTCCCTGTCCTCCCCATCTCCCCAAAGATCCTCATTTTTAGTTCGGATCTCTGGCTTTGATTTTGACCTCCTTATTGTTTTATTTTCTCACAGAGTGCCATTTTCCTCTCGTGACTTTCTTTTTCTTTTCTTTTTTTTTTTTTTTTTTGGGTCTCTATGCCATTTTCTTATTCTTTCTTCCTGATATAAATGATGCTCACTTTCTCTCGTCTCTCATCCACTTCTCTGGTTATCGCGGCCTTTTTTTAAAAATTCATTGTGGTTGAGTTTCTTAAATAGTTATCTTGACGTCATCAATTTTTAGTGCTGTCCATCCCTGAGTGCAATTTATGCACTTGTCTTCAAAGTTCTAATTTATTATGATGCATCCAGTACGCATCCATTAAATAATTAATGAGAGCATGACAGGAAAGCTCGTCAGAAACCGATGCATGATGTTTCAAAATTGAAACATAAAAAGGGGAAACTCTTCTTTGTTTACGACAGGGTGTAAAATTTCATAACGCTCTCACCACAGTTTATAACGTTTTAGGCCATAATATCAGACTATTTATCTCATAGTTACTGCATATTTATATTATGCTTTCAGCATTGCTGATACATCTCAATGACTATAAACGCAAATGTAAATCTACACGTACATGGGTGAAAGTAATCTAGGCTGCTTCAGCAAGTACTCAAATGCCAGCCTTCAAACCATATCGATTTTAATATCCAGCACTGATTCAATGTCTTGCGCTATCATTATTTAGTGTTCTGCCTCATGGCACGCAGTGATTGGTCTCCTGAATCTCCATTTATCTGCATTCTGGAGCTGGTGTTGTCCGGCTCTCCAGTAGTAATAGAAACTGAATCATAAATGGTTTTCCTCACGATATAATACAGTTAGAATTAAAATCCTATGATTTTTCCAGTTGAATTGGGACTATTACTTTTATTCAGACCATATATTAAACAGTGAGAGTTTATTCGTTTGTTTGATTGTTTGTTTGTTTATTTTCTTGTATGTTTGCTCTCTGATTTTATTGCTCACCTTGTAAAGCTTCTAGAAACAATTCAAGTACATAATAACTTAACTTCCATTGCCATGATTATCACAATCTCAACATCAAAGGCTTTTGCTTTTAAGATTAAACTGAGATTAACAAATGTTTTGGCCTGCCTTGCCCTATACCTTACCTAAAAAGTCTATAAAAAAAAATGACCAATGAACAGATTTTAATGCAATATGCATGTTTGTTGCTATAGCGCGCAACGTCCTTACTTTCTATAGCCATTTCAGCAAGGAATGATAAAGCGTGCATGCACAGACACAATCAGTTTGATCAGTACATGAACATCGGAGATGAAAGACCCGAATGTACTGATAACTGATGTATAGGATGGGAGTTTCGTGCAATACTTGAAACTTTAGAATGACTCGAGTTCTCCAACAGATTTTTGATTCACTATCAGAATTTATTGCATAATACAACGGCTTACTGCAAAGGATAATGTACTGTACCTGTTCTTTTGTACTTACTTAACTAGAACATCTGTAATATATCCACTCTTTTATAATTGTTCGACAAGATTACGTTTAATGTATTTACTTGTTATTAATATATCTTAATGAGAGTGCCTGTAACATGTTCTCTCCTTAATTATTGCTTAACCTGAGTATCTTTATAAATTTCACTACTTCATAGATCTTAATGAAAGTAGTATATTGTTATACAGTCCTTATATCTACTTAACAGGACTCTTAATAATTTTTAATTATTCATTTTCATGTACTTCACAAGAGTGCACATTATAGTATATTCACTTTCAGTATGATTGTTTAACTCCATATAATGGGGTAGACGATGCATGAAACATCTTGAATGAATTGTTGGAATCTCTCTCACTTTTTGTGTATTGATACTTCAAAAACATTTGTATTCACAATCTTGCATTTCTATTTAGCTTTAACGATAAAAATCTTATAATGTATATCGTCAGACTGACAATGAAAATCTCTTACAAAATAGTTAAATTTGAGAGTTGCCACCTATCAGGAGGTATCAATTACTCTGTTAATGCTATAGATACATTGTACTCTAAGCAATGTCTTATGCAATTTATGCCTGTAACAGCAACATCATTACTCACAATCCAGTTTCGAGTATATGATAATGACTCACATTGACATAGTGACTGAGAGCAAGTCCATTCGACACTGACTGAACGCCTCAAAATCCCCTGAGGTAACTGAGACATGGAAACAGTGCGTGTTAATTAGAGATTTTGTCACAGCTGCGTGCTGGCAAAACCCACGGACACGGCTTCTATAACTAATTCTGTAATTTTAGTATTTTATTATTTTAGTATTTAGAACTATATAAAGAGAAAAAGACACGAGAGACCTTCACAACATTTTCCCCAAACGCCTTGAAAGATTGGGAATGGCCCGAGGGCCTCTGATCATGCTAATCAGGTGAAGTGAACATCGATTCCTTCTAATGAAGAAAAGAACAGTTGTAATGAATCAAGGAAAGTCTTTCTCTTTGTGAATGATAGCCGCATCTATAGATTGATATCTATCTATCTATCTATCTATCTATCTATCTATCTATCTATCTATCTATCTATCTATCTATCTATCTATC
>JBCEWB010124303.1:0-11416 GCA_039654565.1 Peronia peronii | reverse complement strand
TATCTATCTATCTATCTATCTATCTATCTATCTATCTATCTATCTATCTATCTATCTATCTATCTATCTATCCCTGTGTCAAAAGCAGGGATGGTTATCAAAATCGTTGAAAGACAGAAATCGATCTTATTGTAGACATATTATATGGTCATCGAATGAAATATTATGCAGTAACTCGACCTGAAAGGTTGAAATTCTTTCCCAAAGTTGTACTTAGATATGATGTTGGCAGCCAAAAGCAAGAGTAGCCCACAAAAGTTGTGGTAAGATAACAGGTCAAAGTTTGAAAGGTAAACTGCAGGAATGGGGCACGCGGGGGGGACTAGATAGAAAGAAGAAGCGCTTGTTTAAAATGGAGCAAATCGGGGGGATGGGAGCGGTGGATGGCCAAAGATGCAACCAAACCTAACGTAAAGAGAGCAATTGATGTACTACAGACAGACAGACAGACAGACAAACAAACGGTACACACATATTCTGTCCGAATTATTATTCATCCTTGACCTTCCGTCCATCCATCCTTCCATTCATCCATCCATCCATCTATCCATCCATTCATCCATTCATTCATCCATCCATCTATCTATCCATTTATCCATTCATCCAGCCATTCATCCAGCCATCCATCTATTTGTTCATCTCTTTATTCGTCTGTCTGTGTGTTTCTCTACTCATCCAACTGTCTACCAACCTTCACATCTATCTCCCCACGTTACGAGTTACCTCTCACAAGATTTAAAAATACTCATTTTATCAATGACTCTAAGTCCAGCTCTGGTAAGTCACCCACACACCGACAGGGTCCGACACCATCTCTACGATGACTGGATGGTCCTCGTCATTTCTAACACTCGAACAACCACACAGCACAACATCTTTACCCTTTAATCGTGTAGATCCTTATCAAATTATAACATTCTGATAAAATTATAGGCTGTCATCATTCTCAATGAAAATCACTGTGACATTCAAAAGATCAAAGTTGTGAGTTACGTTTTACTTAATATCAAGTTCTTCCGCGCTTAGTAGCCCAATGATTTTGTTCTCACTCAAGGACGTTGTAGATTCAGCACCAAACTAGATCTAAGACTGACGTCCGAAGTCTTTCTGGCTAATGTTTGGCAACGCCTGTGCAGATCCCAGTAAGAGAATCACCACAGCCACTGTAAATGTTTGTTTGTGTTGGAGTTTTACAGCACATCAGCACGATTACAGCTATATTGTGTCAAACACGGTAAGATATGTTTACACGTCAAGAAGAAGAGAGGAAAGAAAGCGGGACAGAAGACAGGGGCAAGGAGAGAGGGAAGAGATCTGATGTCTCCCCTGGAATGTCGACAGAGCAAACAGCTCGCACAATATAACAGAGTGTAGCTCATAGATATACTAGTAGTATTCTATGGTATAGTCTTTTATCTCCTTAAGTGGCTACCGGGAAGGTGCCCAAGCAAGGGAAACCTTATCAATCTGTGCTCAAGATCCAGTCTTTCCCTACTTCATACGACTCTGAGCTCATCAAGGCTTGGGTAATAGTCAGCGTTTTTATCAGAAGTGGAATGCAAACAATACTAGGAGATCAGGTTAAAAATTTGGAAACAAAAATTAGAGACTTTCTTTTTTCCTTCTTCTTTCGCCCCAAATGTTGTGTAGTATTGATGAAACTCTACTTTAGACATTACTATGACTATTTGGATTTTACGTTGCTTTGCCACACTGAAGGACCGGGCAGCACTGATCTCGGTGTGTGATATGAAGACAGAAAAACAATCGACATAATTCTATATGATGTTTTTGTAATCGTTGCAGTTTTTGTTTGGTATACTTTTACTTCCATTCGGTGAAGACGTGTAGTTAAGAACGGTGAAAGAGAGAGAGAGAGAGAGAAAGAGAAAGAGAGGGAGGAGGTGAGGGATCATGAAATGAAATATCACAGCCTTTGACAAGAAATAAGAGTCACCAGGTGTAAAGATGAGCGTAATGCAGCAGATTTATGAGGCAAATTGTAAATCAACAAACAAAAATTTAATAATCAAACATAATATTATTAAAGTCATCATCAGATGTATGTCTTTGAACTAAATGTTGGCAAGTTAAAAAAGATGACTGGGACGTAATAACTGTTCACAGCAAGCAAAACAGAGAAGTAATACTGTCGCTGAATGATCGACTTTATGCTAGATGTGTGAGTTAAAAACATGCATGTGTTATAGAAGTAGCAAACAATGAAAACGCTAACTCGCGGTAGAAGTTTGTCTTTGTTGCATTAGCTAAAATAACTTGTTTTATAACGCCTGTGATTTTAGTTGTGTATCTGTATCATGAAGTCACAGACATCGTGTCTGGCAATAAAAGCGCTTGATGCTTAATTGATGGAATTTCCTTCCCTGGAAAAAGTGAGTTTTGTTTGCCCATTTTTTAATTTTTATTTTATTTCGCAACAGTTGCATCGAAATGGCCACATTGGACAAGGATGGGAATTCCAGACCATGTGAAATTATTACAGACATGTTTGTGTTAATTATCTTGAACACAAAAAGTTGAAATACAGGGACAATTTTCTTAATAATTATGTTGAGAAAAAGAATTACAGGCTTCCTTTACAACCTCAGACAGCATACAGACTTTATTCAGAGAAGGAAAACAGTAAGGTCAAGATCAGGTCAAACTGAGTATGTCAACGTTTGAAAGATAAGGATGCAGGGGACCCTGGAAGGGGGGGGGGTGGAGGGGAGCAGATAGAAAGAATAAGGGCCTAGTTTAAAAAGGAGCAAATCTAGCCGATGGGGGCAATGGATAGATAAATAAAAGATGTAACTAAACTTACTGTAAAGAGAACAAGTGATGTGCTACAGACAAACAGTCAGACAGGCAAACAGACAGGAAGAAATAAAGAAAAAGAAAGAAAGAATGAATGAAAGAAAGAAAGACAGGCAGACAGCACATCCGTTTTCTGTCCTAATGGTTATTCATCCATCTGCTCATCTTATCCCTCCCTCCATCCATCCCTCCCTCCCTCCATCCATCTGTTCTTTGTGGCTCAAGAGATAGGCCTACGAATTTGTTTATACCCAGTATCGGCAGACGATCACAGCGGCCAGAATCTGCAGACGACAGAATGACGGCCATTCGGCGGGAAGGAGAAGAGAGCTGTTATGATACCTCAGAAAGTGCCACCCAGTCGTTGAGAATATGAAAAAAAAAGTAATATTTGTGCAGGAAGCTCCTTTGTCAACCACACGTGAGGCCTACAAGCCTTATCTCTGTCGTTTGAAAGGAAAAAAAAAAGTCAACCCTGGCTTTGACAGAATTCAGCATAGAAATAGCACAGTTATTCATTTGTCCAGGTATAAAGGATATCTCGGTCAGACGGTTTCAGAATTTTCAATAAAAAAAAAATTAGAGCTAAGATAGTATTTGCAATGAAAGACAAAAACGATAGCTAGAGCAGTGTGTTTGCAGCTATTGCTTAGTACCTTTTGTTATTTACATATAAATATTTGGTGATCGTGTGTGTGGTGGCAGGTAAAGAACAGCCGTACATTGCAGAAAGTGACAAAAGCCTTGTTCCTGCATGAAGACAGGTTGCGCCTCCCTATCCCTAGCCTATCCTCGGGAGACAGAAAGATAGTGTGTTCAACGTGCGTGCGGTATTATGCTACATATACATGTAGTTTATGATATAGACTCGTGCGCGTTTATTAATGCTAAGCTATCATCAGAATGTTAATTTGATTGTAAAAGCGGTGTCAGATGTGAACTGCCGACTCACCGTCTGTATCACAACAGCATTGCTCGTGGCATAGCATAATATACCGTTCATATTTCGGTCTGCCTCTACCCACAATTTCAGCCCGCAGTTGGCCTTTATAAGCACATATCACGCACGCCAGTTGCCTTCATAATCTTTCTGTTCACGGAAAACAAGCTGATTTGTTTGTTTGTTGTTTTTCTGCAAGTGAACCCCGCCGTCTCTATCTGAGGTCGATCGCGATGTCTGTTCGTGCCTATGCTGTGTCTCTGCGATGCTGGGTCTACACATGTACATAACAGTATAACTACTAGTATGTCTATGGATCTACACGTATTTGTACTTCAGGATGAATAGATCACAACAAGAGAGAACGGAGAATTACTGGCTAACTGAACATGAGGAAACAGACATCGCTTTTGTTGGTATGACCAGCTTCTTGGAGAGACTAGGCTGCTTTTGCCAATGCTATTATTACGATAGACAGGAAGAGAGAGAGAGAGAGAGAGAGAGGCAGACTGACAGATAAAAGAATATTATGTATAGCGGGGGGAGAGAAATGAAAGAACAACACCGAACATTCTGGAATAAGAAAGGAATGCGGCGCGGAGGGGAGAGGTTTAAGAGTCTGATAAAATTCTAACATGGCAATAAATTCGAGGATTCATAAACTCAGAAATGAAACTTGAATGGTTTCAAACATAATATATTTGAACCCACCCTCTTCACCACCCCTCTCTAAATGCGCCACCAGTGTGACCAGGCTAGATGGAAACTTGACTCATACTGAAACAGAACTTTCCATGTAGGCCAAATTTAATATCTTTCACTGCGCCATTGATAAGCGACTGACATCTCATCGAATCTGTGATTCATTTGGTTTTCATAGTTGCAAAGGATAATTTTATTTTCTGTATAGGTGAAGTGAACGGTCAGATCTGAATGTCAGTAGCATATATAAATCTAGATCTTCTCTGAAATGCAAGGCAAATCAGGGTGGTTGCCCGTGGTCAAACTGTGTCTGAGTGACATAACTAAGCTGGGGAGTTTCTGGGTCGCTCTGAATTTGGCACCAAATGGGAAAGTGCCGAAAGTTACGTTACGCTCTCAAAGAGAGCCACCTCTGAGCGGGTACCTATGGAAAGCCATAAGTGAACAGTGTTCACTTTATTGTAAAATAATGCATGAGTCGCTATGGTCCATTGAACTGACTCGTTCTTTTCTTTACTCATTTAAAAACGTGTCTATAAAAATATTACAACTTCAACATGCCTCCCTCTTCAGTTTTTTTTTTTTTTAATTATTATTTTTTAATTTTTTTTTTTTTTTACTTGAGTTAAAGATTTATCATGTTAGTAAGAATAATATTGCCCGAAACGAAATTCAGCAGGAAAAAAAAAAAAGAAAAAAGAATCCCCACCGAAAGCGTCCACAGAGCTCAGTGCCACAGATCTCAGACATGAAAAGGTAACTCTATACATGTATATTATTGACGTATCCGGTCCGACTGGTTCGAAAATCAGGCCTGAATACCCGGTTCTCGTCCTTTCGGTTATAACAACCTTATCTGTTATGTCTGTATTCAAACAAATTATAGCCTTCATAAAGCAGGGCTAAAAGGAACAGATTCTCTGCTCCGGAATTTCCCCACTAATCTGGTTCGTTTACACACTATCTACAGTTCTCGAACGGAGGCCTAATTTTATTTCCCACCTCCTACGCAGTTCTTTGGATAGTCTGGACTGAATTTTTTACCACATAAAATATGTAATTTGAGAAGTGTCAAATGACCGATTTAATTCCATACTTGTTCATTTCACTTTCTTCTAAGAAGATGTTCATCTAACGAACTTATCACAAATCAATCATAACGATTTTCGTGTTGTTGTTGTTGTTGTTGTTGTTGTTGTTGTTGTTGTTGTTGATTTATTTAATTTTTTAATGGTTGCTGTTAATACAGAAATCACTGCTGCTCAACAGAAATCACATTTCCCCTTCAGATGAATTAAATATAATTCTAGATCTATATCTAAAACACTGAACAAGGTTTGTCATGGTGCCAGAATATGTTTACTTGTACAGAACTGAGAACCGCGGATGAGCGAAAGAGACAAGGCAGAAATCTGGGCGAGAAAAATCAGACCAACACGTGAACCTACACGGCCCTTTACCTGCAGCTACTGCAATAGGCCAAGCTTATCAAGAAACGGTCGATTCCTACTGGTACTAGGAACAGGAGTAGGCGGCCGACCTAAATAGTCTACTTGTCACTGCGGCACCAGTGCTAAATACAGTTTCAACTGTCTGCATAGATGATAAGAGCTATAATAAAGTAGTAGTAATAGTAATAGTAGTAGTTGTGGTGCTAGCACTAGCAGTGGTAGTGATAAGTCTTGCAGTAGCAGTAATAATAGTAGTAGTCGCAGTAGTAACAGTAGCAGACAGTGATAGTAGAGGTGTAACAGCTGTAGTAGTAATAATTGTAATCATCGTAGTAGTAGTAGTAGTCATAGTTGTAGAGGTAGCAGTGGTTCCAATAATAGTAGTGATAGCGGTAATAGTAGTAATAGCAATATTAGTAATAGTAGTCGTAGTAGTAGTAGTAGTAGTAGTAGTAGCGGTAATAGTGGTGGTGGTGATGATGGCGATGGTAGTAGTCGTAATAAAAGTAGTAATATAGCATCAGAAATCGCAATAGTAGTAGTAGTAGTAGTAGTAATAGTAGTCATAGAAAAAGTAATAATTTGGCAGCAGAAGTAATAGCAGTGAAGAAATAGCAGTAGTAGTAGTAGTAGCAGCAATAGTAGTGATACACTGTAGCACTTACCACTTCAGAATTTAAACCCCAGTCTGATAACACTTTTAGACACATTAATTTCTGAAACTGATCTAGAGTGTAGACCTGAATCTCTGCTGTGAGAAATTTTTCAAAGGTGTAGGATCCAAGCCGCCAGTGATAGAACTATCTATAATCAGCTCGGTGTAATCAATCTCGCGTTTTCTAATGAAATTTAGCAGAGGCCACTGATGCACTGCATATCGGTTGCAAAACCATGAAAAGCAGACGACACGTCAGTCCCCGCAGACGATTTCTATGAAAATGCTGTCACGTCAGTCAGTGGATAAAAGTGCGTTGATTGCGCAGTCTACATCTGGATCGAAACGCGCTGTTGATCACAGATATCCTACATCTCACCTGATCTGTGTGTCTGCAGGCAGCCGGAGCTAGGGAGAGATGGAGTCTGTGTGTGTGTGTGGGGGGGGGGGGGGGTCGCTTTAACCCTTTCACCACCAAAGTTCACAGAAATTCAAGAAATCAGTTTTCAGATCTGGCTATTGCAAGATTGTTCAGAGATAACGACTTTTTATTGATCATGGCCGTGAGAATTGTGGCTGTGGGAATTATAACTTTCAGCTCGTGAAAATGTTTAATGATTTTTCACATGAAAGGATCAATAGACAGACTATATATATATACAGATCATAGCACTGAATGGGCTAAACAAGGGGTCGGGAGGAGGAGGAGAGCGGAGGACAGAAAAGGTAAGAAGGGTGTGCCATATGACATACAAATCTAGCACAGCTAATCCCTATGTGGTTGCATATACCATCAATACATAGAAATGATATTTCACTAGAGCTTGACGGGCGTCACGGTTTGGATTTCAAACTTCCGGGTATAAGAATTAAATAAATGTAGCCATATCCTGAATAAGTAAAACACAGACCGGGAACAGAAAAAAGATTCAGACTACTAACCAAACAGAAACCAGGATACAGACTTAAAATTAAACTGTATAAAAATAAAACATGATAACATAATGTAGAATGAAATGATTAAAACTCCATTATAGATTGCATTGGTGCAAGTTTTTGTCAAGAGCTTATTCGTTTCTTCGACATCCTTCGTGAATTCGAGAAACATCCGTCTATAATCTATTTCGACTACTTTTAGTTCTACTTTCCTAAAAAGGGTCCTCGGTCAATGGGGATGTCACAAGCACAGCCTGGCTCCCGTGCCAAATAAAATTGCGCCCTCGCACGTCATAGTTAGCAATTGTTAAATCCATAGATTTTTACATCCGGGTGAAGGATCTAGAATGAAAAAGGGGAGAGGGGGAGTAGGAGGCGGGGATGGGGTAGAATGGTCAGTTACCCTCTTTCGTTGACCGCTATGTTTATTAGGTGTGAAAGATTAAAGACACAAATCCTTTGTTACATCGCTTTATGGACGACTGGATTCCCTGGAATAGGGCAAATTACGGACAGGGAAGCCCCGGTGTGAAATCTGGGCAAAATCTGAAGGAATTGAAAGAGGGAGGGGGGTCAAGGGGGAAGGGGGGAGGAAGGAGGGGGATTGATATCAGTGACAAATACGGATATATTGCCTCTTTAGTATACTCTCTATATAGCGATGATTGTCCCGATATCTTGGTCCTAATGTCCACCTAATGTCCACCTCGTGACAAGAAATTCCCAACCAACATCGAAATGCAGGCATGGGAAAAGCCAGCTGACAACAGGAATTCCTGGAAATCAGCTGTCCCAATGGGAGTGAAATCGGACGAGCCAGGAGAACCCAAGAGTGGGAAGACAAGAAAGAAGGTAAAAAAAAAATCCAAGCAGCATCTTTCACACCACGTTCAGTTGCGGGGACATGTCTCTCCCGCCTTGGCCTCTACAGTCATGAAATGATTAATGCTTCTCTGGGCCTCGCGGGTACAATATCTACGGTCATTTATGATCAAAGGAACCCATCCATCCATCCATCCATCTATCCATCCATCCAGTCATCCATCCTTTCATTCATCCTTCCATTCATCTTTCCATCCACCCAGTTATCCATCCATCCTTTCATCCATCCATTCATCCATCTATTCAGTGATCCATCCATCCATCCATTCATCCAACCATCCATCCATCATCCATCTATCCATCCATCCATTCATCCATCCATCCATCCACCCATGCATCCATCCATAAATCCATCTATCACTCCATCCATCGTCTACCCAGGTGTAAAAAAATTTAAAATTTGTATGGTGGTCGCTTCAGGGAGAATCAAATATCTGGGAGTACAACGGATGACAGACTGGATAGCGTCAAACTGAAGGAGATTCTAAAATGATGAACTAAGAAGGGACGGGAACGGGGAAGGGAGGGGAGGGGGAATAAAGGTGGGCAGGATCGTGCCGGAGCTATCACTAGCTGGGCATGGTGGAATGACGCCGAAGTTGAGCCGGTAGAAGGCATCCCTAAGATGTATACTATAGTAAGAATTGGCATTCCTGAAAGATTGAGTTGGGGTGATATCGCACTATCAATTCTGCTTGAGGGCTCAAAATTGACAAGTAGAACTGAGCGTTGGGAGGGCGAAGAGGAAGGGGAGGGGGGGGATGAGGGGGGGGGGGGGGAATCGTTGGCTTCATGAAGGAAAAAAAATTCTCTTGACGATGATGAGGAGTTGCAAGATATTTTTCAACAAGTAGTCAAGCCTAGCTTGACGTGTTGTGTAGAAGCCTAGATCTAGCGCATCAAGCTGAATTGACAAGGAGAATTGAAGTGTGGGTGGGAAAGGATATCAACGAACTGCCAAACCATTTGACCAGTCGACTTGATGATTTTGGCTTGATCGTGAATGGGCCGGAAGACTGCCCTGAGGCTGCTCAGATAAGAAAATCGCTCTAACTAATTGGCTTTGCTTTTCCGAAAGGCTGTGAATAGCTAGGGACCCCACAGCCAATGGATCCTTCAGGACTGGATGGATTACTCAGCCTTAATTCTAACTCTAACTCAAAACCCTAACCCCTAACTCAAATCCTAACCCTAATCGTGATCCTCAGCCTAACCCCAGCCCTAACTCTAACTGTTGCCTTAACGATTTTTAAAAAAAAAATAATTATGTCGATCTGAAGATCTACGGTGCCTCAGTATTCATCAGGTCAGATACGCACTACGTTATCTATGCATCCAATTCCGTGTGTTTTCCTTATGGATCCGCCAGAGATCGATGGGTACTACGATGCTTATGACGAATTAACTGCTTTCCCAAATGGGTCAATAGACTGGAAAACCAGTTAATACTTGTATCTGCCAGCTACGATCATGGACATTTTTTTTTCTCCCGACCATAAACATAAAAGTTTGCGGTTCAAGCATGTCTCTGACAAGAGGGTCATAAACATTTTGCTGGAAAATTATCCACCGGCAGTTCAAAATATCATCTGCATTGCAGTGCAGCTTTTTAAGTTTCGAAGTGGCTAGCCGGACTTATTGACACCACCTGTCGTTTTGGATTATAGTATTATAATGTTAATTTTTATCAAGAACTGACAGTCGTCCGTGGCCAGATGGATAAGCGATCAGACTGATGCTACGACGAACCCGGGTTCAAACCTCAGCCGTGCCTTTTTTTTTTTTTTTTTTAAGTAACAAAAATTTAATGTGTGTGTCTTTGACAAAGTTGTTGTATTTATATATGTACAGTGAGCCATTTTTTTCGGCCAGCTAGGTTACTTCCCTTTGCCAAGTACAAGAGGTGTAGAACAAGCATCCCAAAGAAAGAAAAAAATCACCTTTTCTCGTGTTATTTGAAACATGCGGTGCAAAAAATTATGAAAAAATTATCACAATAGGCAAAAACCATATTCATCACATGGTGAATTTTTCAGAATTTTCTGCTACTTACATTTAACATAACAAGCGAAAAAGTGATTTTTTCCTTCTTTACAATGCTTGTGTTATATCTCTTGTACTTGGCAAAGGGAAGTAATTTCACTGACGGTCAAAATGGCTCATTTGAGGGATTAATTGAAGGAGATGTTTTTTCTAGAACATGCGTATGTCATCCACTGAGAGTGGAGGGTTCATCACCAACTCCATCGCGTTCACATCTGTAGATCTGTATACTGGCTGTACTTTCTTTTCTGTTCCTTGTAAGGTTTGTGTGTTTGTGCCTTCTTGACAGAACGTTTGTATTTTTCTGTCTTTTTTTTTTTTTTTTATGTAGAATGGAGTGATCTGGATCCAGATCTACATTTCATTCAGGGTTTCAAATATTAAAAAAAAAAAAAAAGAAAATCGTCAAGCTTGATGATAATACTTAATCATCATTTACTGATTAGCATATTTTTAGCTAAAAGTGAGTGTTTAAAGCTGCACGCACATGCCTCCCATTCCTTCCCAACGGAAAATGATGCAATCATGTAACTACACGGCCACATGGATAATGACTGAATAAGTCCGGCTAGACTTCGAGACTGTACGGGCTTAAGTCCGGCTAGCCATGGCCTTTAAGTTTTCATTATGTCAACATTTTGGTTGACGTTGCACCGGATAGAACACGAGAAGAGGATTTGGATGGACGGTTTGGCCGTGGATAGGATAATTATATATATGGGATGAAAAAGAGACCACGCGTATAAGTTGGAACTTTAAAATGAGTTAGAGAGGTAGACAAAGAAGGATTAGTAAATAGATAAAGAGATGAATAGATTGATAGACAAACAGACAGACAGATAAATGGATAGATACATGCAGATAGATAGGCAAACAGACTGAGAGACAGACAGACAGAAAGATAGATAGATAGAGAGACAGACAAATAGATAGATAGATAGATAGATAGATAGATAGATAGATAGATAGATAGATAGATAGATAGATAGA
>JBCEWB010124271.1:0-11417 GCA_039654565.1 Peronia peronii | reverse complement strand
ATCTATCTATCTATCTATCTATCTATCTATCTATCTATCTATCTATCTATCTATCTATCTATCTATCTATCTGTCCTAAACTCATGTCCATGTTGGCATTATTTGACTGCTTTGTATCAGTTCCTTGTCCATGTTTGTTCTCTCACAGAATTCTAGCGCCCTTGGTCATGTACTAATGGATTCGGAGAACATATCAGAAGCAATGGATAGAAGTGTAAATGTGTTTTACTCGTGTCTGATGTTCCAACATTGCTGGAATGCTGAGCGTGAGTAAGAGGCTTGTCAGGAGATGAGTCTGGTGCATCTCTATTACTTCAGTTTGTGTCTTGTTGTTGTTGAGAAAACCAGTGTAAATCTGTTTTATTTGGCACTCCTTTCTCTCTGTCTGAGGTAGAAAGCATGAAGTCTCTTCTGGTTGTTCCGGGAAAACTATATGCCATAGAGATTTGCAGTTTTCGATCAAAAACTTATAAATAACATTTTTTTTAATGACAAGCTTTGCAAATTTTTAATTTTTTCCCCTGAACTAAACTGACTCAAATCAACAACTATAAACAGAAAAAGAGATTACGCTAATCAATAAACTATGAACATAAATTACTGTCTAAAGAAAACTACGACTGTGCTTATATGACCATTGATTTATGGGTAATGAAGAGATGAAATTGTTATATGCGCGTGTTTGAATGAAATTATGTGTTATAGGATGCATTCGGAATACTAGTGCTGTATTTAGTGAATTATTACCTCAGCTGCCAGCTAAATTACTTTTCTTTGCCGGGCTGATGAAGTATACTACAAGCATAATACAAGTATTGTAAAGAAGGGAGAAAACCCCTTTTGCTCTGTTCTGTGTGGTATGCGCAACAAAAAATTGCGAAAAAGACGAGATGAGTAAAAAAATATATATTGTAATTTTTTTTTAAAATTCGGTTTATCGTAATTAAAGCAAAATGAAAGCGACTTTTAGCTTTCTCTACAATACTTTTTTTTTTTGTTTAATACCTCATTTTTCAGGATTTGATTTGGCCACCGGTCAACGTGACTCTCTCTTATAATTGATGGCTCCTGTGCCTAAAATAGCCCTGGGGTCCGAGAACTCCTCGAATAATATAGAAAACCCGTTGTTGTTTGCTCGTCCTTATTTAAGGAAGAATAAAAACCGGGGTGAAAAATCGTTCTTGGGCGTTTTCCATGACAATATTATGTTAGATGCCATTTCATTGGCAGTTTTACACTTGATGATTGTCAACTGCAACAATGGCAGCTGATTGTTGTTGAAACAGGAAAGAGAAACACACACTCACACGCATACACACTCACACACACACAAGCACACACACACATACCACACACACACACACACACACACACCTTGGAAAGCCATGAACTTTCTATGCTATGACTGAAGGTCGGAAATATGATTTCGTGAGAAGAATTATTGGCTGTTTGATTGCTTTTTTCGAAAACGTGGTCGTGGAAAAACATTATAGAATAAATTCTGCCATTCTTGTAGAAATCGGTTTTGGATGAGGCCGGTTACGGGGATATCCCGCTGTTTGACTTGAGAGATTTGGATATAATTCTAGAACTGTCAGTTATCAAATCAGTTATGATAGAGAACCCTAGTCATAAAAATAATAATAACAATGATGATAATGATAAGAAAAAAAACGAGTAGGATTTTTTTGTTCTTCTTATATAGATATAGATTGGTTTTGTTTGCTCAGATACAGATGTGAGTAATTAAAGAATTCATATTGCTAATTGTAATATTATATCTCTATACAAATGAACGAAGACGATTTTTAAAAATCTCATATGAGACACATGTACAACAGATCAGCTTGAATGCAATCTTTGGGGCCTATTGACTTTCAGACCATTCAATGGTAGATCTGATTTGCACAGGAAATCTCCCACTGATCTTTGCATTGTCAGCTGTGGGCCGATTATAATAGAATTTACGTAATGAAATAACATATACTATCACAGGTTCCATGTATTGGGGTGAGAGTAGTCTTTAAAAGTACAACATTGAATGATTTTAGCAATAAATGTAAAGGTTATAATCTAAAAACAACTGTTTTGAAAAATAACTGAAAACATCATATAAGCAATGGATGATTGTGATAGTCAGCCTTTATTATATATTTTTTCTTAATTTAAAGATCTCACATGATGGTTTAAAAAAATGCAGTGCGAATTAACTACTTTTTTATGCCAAGAGTCACGGACCAAATCCAAATTAACCCTAGCAACAGTTCTTAAGAACAAAATGATTACTTCTAAAATAAAATATTAATGAGAAGAGCATCAACAGAAAACAGAAAAGACATGATCAGATCAGAAACGAGTTGATAAGAGACATGATAGGAACAACATCACTTCTTCAATACATTGAACACCAGAAAATTAAGTTTGTTCAGTTCTCGTGGTGCCCTTCTAACCAGCCACTTATCAGGGCAGACAACAGCAGAGAGTATGGCTGGAAAGCCAAAGGAAGGCTAAGACTAAGCTGAAACGACTCCATGGAGGCCACATTCAGAAGGTACAATGTCCCTGCTCCAGGCTATCTCTCCTTGTAGTTAGCTGACAGAGGCCTATATCTCCCAGCAACACTTACAGAATCAATGGACAGAAAACTGAATTGAAGTAAAAAGTTCGGGAATTTAATGTCATTACCATTTGATTCTTTATCTGAGGTATATAAGAATGGAGGATAATTGTTCACAAGTAGAATCGTTTTTCCGCAACATTTCAATGCTGTCAATCGTTTGCATATGATAAAAATATACGTTGAGTCACACACTTTCACCAGAGACATGACAAGTGTATTAGTAGATTTAGAATGATTATTATTATTACTATTATTATTTTGCTTTTGATAGCTACAGATCTTCAAATCCATGACAAATTTAATAAGATCCACAAACTCTAAACAGTCATTGATACGGATATCATTAAAAACACAAATTGTACGCTATTCTTCCGATAGTGCGTAGAAAGAGCTTGATGATGTAAGTTCCTCAAATTACCATTAAAAAAAAGATCCTACCACATAGAATATGGCTATGAGGTTTGTTGTCCATCCACAGGCACATTGTTACGAGGGCAAATCTTTGGACTGAGTACATTCATTGTTTGAAGTTATACAGTGCACCGAAATATATTTATTATAATTTTATTTTGAGTCTTATACTTGCGTCACTCTGTGAAGACGATGGCGGCCTCAGAGTTCTACCTAGACGAACCTGACAAACTGAAGGATATAACACACTTTTACAAAAGCGGTAGCCTATCTATTTTAGTTTCAAATTCGTAGCTTTCAAGTATCATGGGGTGGTCCCCAATTTTCACACTGACAGCTATCTGTCTCAAAGGACTTTTGTGCAATAGAATTTTGCCGTCCTAGACAGAACATCATTAGCCCAGTTGTCTTCTCTGAATACTGCTGAGAGCTTGAAAAAGTGCAGACCGTTCAGAGAACCTTGACGGAGGAAGAGAATGGGAGAGGGGGGAGTTCTAAGTATTTCACAAAAAAACCCACCTTTTCCCTGAGTATGCTGTTTCATGAAAATCATGCTTTAGTTTCGTGGTCTCCCTTTAGTTCATAGAGTTCGTGAAGTTTTTTGTTGTTGTTGTTTGTTTCTTTGTTTCTTCGTTTGTTTGTTTGTTTGTTTGTTTTTTTAAATGGCCTAATGCAATTGTTTGTCTTTCATTATTGAGGAAGGGTACATTTGGGTAAGCGTAAATTAAATTAAATTAAACAGAAAAGACGTTTAATCAAAACCTGTTTGGACTGGAGGGCTGTTCCTGGCTATCTGAGAGATGCACACAGATTTCCCAACTTCTGGCGAAGAGCTGGAAGCAGTAAACAATTCTTTAGTCTGATTTTTTTTTTAAGTCTTGTGAAAGGACAGACAAAGTTGACTTGAAATATTAATAATATTTTTCAAAGGGAGCAGAATCATGTTTTTGTTTGTTTGTTTGTTTTTTGTTTTGTCTGTCAGCATAAAGCACAGAGTCATGGCAGAAATCTAATCTTGTCGTATATGGACGTGACCTACAGCCAACTTAATTAGACGCTTGCCTATAACCAACCCGAAACTTGATCTTATTTTATTTCAACTCAGATACTATGCCACAGGCCATGCAATTTGTCTGCTCATCTTCTTGTCTGTGGCGACGAATACTGGACGGTACCTTGAGGTTGTTGTTTGTCAGTTGGACTTAAATTCTTTATTTATTTATATATAATACTACAGTTTGTTTGAAATTAAATTTTTCGTTGTAAGCATGAAAAGTCTTGACATACTTTAGGTTACAGAGATCTGTTCATAAAATATCTAAATCTCACACAGCTATGCCTACTGATTGATTGTTTCTAATGCTTATATTATATCGTCATTGTTCTAAAATAATGGCACCAGCCAAATATATGCCAAGATACAGCTGATGTCTGCAGTGACGCATTCTTGAGCAATAATGTCATTTTTTTTAATGCACCAATAGAACTATGTATTTATTCACTTGAATCACAATGGCATCGCTCACCAAATTTTCCTGTGCTATGAACATTTTTTTTTCTTAATATCTCAAAAGTGCTGGAAATTGCTTATGCCATTATCCTCCAACAGAGACGATATTAACTGTGTGACGTTGTGTGGGCCTCAGGAACTCGGGTAATTCCTAGGAAAAATAGTGGTGGATCTACTTTTCATCATCTGTGTGTACTACTTTTGTAGTTGGTAGTAGATGGACGCTTCACTGCACATATTTTTCAGTCTGGTCATTTTAATTAAGCATAATTCTGTTCACCAAAAGCTCTGACCTGCCTGGTTCATTATTTTCTGATTTACATATTCCCAGAATAGTATGAAAAGCACATTTCGATTACTTGTCAAAGGCATAAATAAAGTGTTTAAAATAAAAATAAATGAAATGAAATATAGTCATAATCATAATAATATAACCACAACCGGATTATGGTGTCGGAATAAAATGGGTTATTGATTTTATAGTACATCAGAGAATTAGATAATTGGGCCTTGATATGAGAATTCGACCTGAACAGTTAGTAATTAGAACCTTCAGTTTGAAAGATCAGGCTTAGGACATTAGGCAGAGGGGGACCAAAGAAAAGGTCGTTGGACGAAGTGGAAGAAGTACTGAGAAGGAAGCCACTGTTTGTCACCACAGCCACACACACCTGGCCCATGAAAAACAACTCCATCTTCCTCCACGCTCAAAACTATAAGAGGAAGGACAAAACAAAACAAACAAAGAAATACGCGTAATGATAAAAATAATTATAATAAGACAAATCTTAGCTTCAGTGTCTGAATTTTGTTTGTTTGCTCTCTTGTTCTTCTTCTTTTTTGTTCTGAATCGGGTGTCAGAAATAATTGGCTCGCCCACAATTCAACCTGATGCATCAGAGTGTAACGAGGGAGGTAATCAATATGGCTAAAGTTGAGGGTGAAACACGATTTGTCATTGATATACGAATGTATTGCCTCACGGCGCAATTATATCCGTTTTCAACTTTGTGTGTTATATCTATCTGACTGCAGACTGGCACTGTTCCCACTACTACATAACCTAACTATAAATCTTCCCTCTAATGAAACAAATTTTCCTTCCCCGAATATTGTTCTGGGGACAACGGGGAAAGGAGGAAAGACAAAAGGGGAAGGGGGGGGGGGGGGGGGAGGAAGGTCTAATTTTTTCACTTTTCCACCGAGATCTCTGTTTTATTGGAAGGAAATAAAATTAGGCAGTTGAATTAGATGGGCAATAACAATCCGTTAGTGTACGTTTCAGTGAACTGAAGACTTCTCTTTCATACACGTGTTCTCATTGGTGCCACATTCAGAACGGAAGAAAGACTCCCCAGACACCGTCTGGACAAGATAAATCATTCTGATCAACTTTGCATTTCCCAGAGGGTCTATATCAGTTTTTAACTCTCTGATTACTGGCGGTCTGACTGCCTTTTGTGACACATTCCCTCTACACTCTTTGATTATCCAAATTACACATACTCTTTGCTATACCTTTTGTTACTTACAAACCTATTCAACCGCACTAGGCGGAAAATAGCTGTAATCGTGCTGATGCGCCGTAATATCACGCAAATTCCGAACACAAACCAAGCTAAACCTCAAGCTGACATTGCTGCACCGAGTGCCACTACATCATCTCAACAGCAACTCATTTGCAGTGTTCAGCAAATGTTCCGCGGACCCAGGAGAGAATACAATACTCTTGTCCCCATTCAAATTGCTCCTACAATATTTAACTGTATCGCTCTTTATGACTTACTAAAGTCAAAACAAAAAGAAAGCAGTTCTTTTCCCAAAGTGTTACATGAGATAGAAAAGGCATAAAGAATATAAGAAAAAATTGTTTAAAAATATGAAAAACAGAAATTGTTGTCTTTTTTATACCGAGCTTGCCGATGGCTGGCCTCGTTCTGCCCCATCTGCCTGCTCCTGTTCAGTATCAACAATACCGTCTATAAAAGGTGCCAAATTTGAGGTCGTGTCTGGATTTCACATGAATATGTACTTTTGTACTGTTCCAGTTACTGATGTTATAAATGTGCGTCTCTCCGCACATAATCATAAGAAAAAGACCATTGTGTGACTCACAGTCTGTTTAAGATAGCGTTTTACAGCGTCTCAAAATTACAGTGAGGTTTTGCGTCTACTTTTTTTTTTTAGTTCTGCAGAAGTTCTCATGAAATTTGATATGAATACGGACCAAGACAATACAAAAAATGGTTTATTTATTTATTTGTTAAGAAATTTGAGATGTTGGAGTCGAATTTTCGAAAAATCCGTGATCTTCCTACATACCAGTTTTTAAAAAATTGTGACAACAAAAAATGATCTAATCATCGAAAATCTAGCCTCAGCATTTTTAGACATTGAACCCGAAAGCACGTGTGTAAAATTTCGGTCAAATCGATGAAAAATATCGAATCCTATTTATAGTAGATTTACGCAATATCATGAAGCAAAATCCAAGATGACGGCCGTTGTCATGGCAACGATGAGTGATTTAATGGTATTTTTTTTCTTCATTTGTTTTCCTCTAATTTGGCCACACCAAATTCGACGGTAATGGTTAAAAATCATCTCCCCCCAGCGATTTCGAAAAGGACACCCGGGACCCGTCCCTCCTCCCCACATTGCAAGATCCTGAAAACGAGCCTTCCTTAGCACAATCTACCTTAGCTTCCAAACCTTTTTAGGATTTCATTAGATTATACATTTGCTACAAAACACACACACGCATAATGCCTTAATGTTCAGCGCATATTTCATGTCTTTCGTCAGACCTGAAACTTTCATATTATGGGAGATGATTAATGGCCTCTCTCATCAGGAATCCAAATTGAAATGGTAAATCTACTATGAGTTTGCAAATGAAGAGTACTGGATAAACAATATCATAATGAAGAATGAGCTTTAAATTCCTACACATTAATTTCTTCTTGAATAATATAATTCAAATCTATTACATGAGTTTAAAGCGCAGCAGTAGGCCTTTTAGAAGAACATGAATAAACGTTGTACTGTTAGAGTCCAAATGAGAACCGCTGGTCTCAGTGACAATTCCCATGGTCGTGGTGTATAGATGTTCTCCGTTATCCCTATGCAACATCTGAAAATGCCTCTTATAATGTATTTAAAAAGGATTCAAACGACCCAAATTCTTGATTCTTATAAACTATAAAATTACTCAGAAATGTATGTTTAATGCATAATATTCTAAAAACAAACAAGTAGCGAGACATAGCACGATAATTAAAACTGTCTGACATTTATGTATCAATGTTTTATCAATAGCCGATGGTAAATGATCTGGAACGGCAAAACTAATTGAAATATACGTCTTAACGCAAGCTTGATAAGGGCTCTAACAAAATGCCCAAATAAAATGAAAAGGAAATAGCCACGATGTTCATCCGCTGACCTTTGAAGAAAATCCAGCACTTGGAAACCGCAAAATCCCCAGATGGAAATCGCACTACAGAACATTCTGACATAGAAAGGCAGAAAAGGGGTGCTTTTATCACAAGTATCACAAGCTGTCTGTCACCAGCAGGATCTGGCGATTGGAGATCCTTCTTCCGGCTGACCTAATGAGCAGATCGAACATATGTACGTGGCCACTGATTGTCGATCCTCACCCACGTCTAGGTCACACTGACAACAAGTGGGAAAATTCCAACGAGCATCTGACAGATGAAATCTGAAATCTGCATACATAAATTCTCTTGATAATGCAATTTTAAGCTTTTGTCTGTTCTGCATTAAACCCTTAGAAGCTAAAGACATCTAAATTATCAAGAGAATAATTATTTTTTGTGGCTTACACATTATAGCTAAGGAAATGCAGTCTGACATTCAGCTCACCCAGCCTTAATTCGGACTAAGAATAATCCCTCCAGAATTGATGACAAATGTTTCGGTTGCTTATTTATTTGTCTTTCTCTGTCATTGTAGAGGGCAGATTTTAAAAAGCAACAAACAAACAAACAAAAACTTCAAAACAATAACAATATATATAGAACCCGGTAGTTTGAATGCATCGAGTCTGTGTGAGGAGATATTACAATCTGATATGGAGTATGTCAAATCTCTTGTGGATTCTTGGTTCTTGTGTTGGCATATAAAACTGTAAATGTTTGTGTTTTCTACTTCGTTGTCCCATTGCATCGTTCTCAGCAATAATTTTTAGAAACAGCTAAAGAAAATGCAAGAACTGCTCCATCCATACAATGCATCCTTACTTGTTTGAGATCTTTATTTTCGAACACTGACATTAATCTCTTTGTTACATTGTGCAAAAAGCTGGTTCGTTGCCTTTGCAAAGATCGCTGGCTTTATGTGAAATAGGCAAGAGGACGCTATGCAAGACTTTCAGAAAACACACACACACATACATGCACACACATACGCTCACTCGCGCATACAAAGAATATTCAGCTATAGCTTTTTCTCTGAGGTTGTTTTTATGGAATTGCCTGACAAGGGCTCACTCACAAATATCCGTCATTTGGGAAGATCAGTTAGTCATCTAATATAAGTTGATTTTCGGATTAAATACTCACGCAACTGTATCTTTCATTAATCACCCCATTTTTCATAGTGAAATCATATCAACTTTCGTATTATTAACGCATGCTTGTAGACGTGAACAATGACCATCATCGTTCATTAATTTTATTCTTTAGGCCAAGTGATGGTTCTTTCCGTACTTTCGAATCTATAGGACTCCAAGGTGCCATATATCAAGGTTAGAACCATGGCAAGCTTGGAAACATGCTGGGATCGTCGTCCTTTTTTTTTGTCTGATTTGGAATCCCGAATTTTGGTCTGCCGACTTAAATATTCCTAGCCGCTGAAATTTGAAAAAAAGAAGTGGAACTATCGAGCCATTTCACTTTTCACAGAGGGACAAATCTCTTTGATCTTTTTTATCATCTTGGCAATACATTTGGTCTTTATGTTAAAATGTAATCTTGAAAGGGTCACCGGATGTCTGAGATGAAACGTTGGGAAGGACCCTCCATGTGGCTGTGTGTGATCATTTCTTTAAGAATAAAAAGTCATGTGATGTCAAGACATCTCTGGAAAGGATGATAAAATATATGAACATGATAATCACGTGCGGAGGTGTTCAAGACATGTAATGTCTTCGTTATTATCGTCAATATTTGCTCTATGAAATTTGTTTACTCTAGCTTGTAAACTGTCAAATGGTAGACTTCGATCAATTAATAAATCTTTTCTAATAAAGTGTGTGAAATGAAACCTTGCACGTGTACTAATTGTATCTGCAATAACTTTATAATTTGTTTTCTCTTTTTTTTTCCGAAGACATATTTGCGATAGCGAATTTTGATATTTCGACATATAAAACATAAAACTTCTGCTCTTTTTCGCTTGTATAAGAATATTAGTAGCTACAGATTGTTTTATACTTGTTTTATTTCGCATTCACAACTGTAAAATAACGTTACACTTTTATAAGCACAATTTCACTATTTCCTATTTAGTATTGAAAAAAAAAAACAACGGAAGAGACCTGTTTACAGTGATAATACTGTATTTCCAAGAATTCCCAGGAACATAGTAGACCTATCCAACACAGAAATTTCAGTTTTCACAACAATTCTAAAATGGCGCCTTATGGACTTGATGATTCTCAAGCTCAGTCTGACACACTTCTGGGTTTGCGGTATTTATAAAGTACAATGTTGTTTGCATATCTTTTTTCTAGATTGGTCAGTGCCAGTCACACAGCATAGCTGTATCATTAATTATTTTCATTGAAACAATTTTTACTGATTTCCTCTTTACATGTAATAAAATATCTTCGTTTTTGTCGTTTACTGTAAACATTATTTATCATCAGGAACTCGATATCAAAGGCTGTGGTTTTTAGCAAATGCAAATAGAGGATTGTGCATAAAAAATGACTTACGTCTTTGAGAAAAATAAATTATAAACTTTTTTTTTTCCAATATAGGGTCGCATACATACTTTCCAAAAAATTGGTGCACTAAAAGCTGTTGAATTTCTTGTCAAAAGCGTACCACTTCAAAGTTCACAAGCTATAACGTACTTCGAATTAAGCTTTTTATCGAAATAAATTATGAAACTATTGTGAGAGAGACATCACATATCGTCTTCTGAACTCAAATGTCACTTGATGGTATTTCTGGTGGTCTCTGTAAATATTTCAGAGATCGGAAAACAAGTTCAGTTTTTTCATCTATAAAGCAAACTTTTGTCCAGCATGAACTACAAACCGCAAAATCTCAATAGCTGTTTAACCTTCAGGAGCCACTGAGGATGACTAGAATTAACATACCAAAAGCAAAAACCCTAACCCTAACATACCAAAAGCAGCAGAATGAACAATGTCATGGCTTGATCGTGAACAGTTTACGTTCTCCTTCCACTTTCAAGCCTTTCCTCCCTGTCTCAAACCCCAATCTTTCTCTGACATCGACCTCTGTTCTTTCAAATGGTAATACTACCAGTTCCCGATCGGTGACTGAGCAAAATCACAAAGCTCAAGTAGCAATTCTTGATCTTCGTTTTCAAAAGATTATCACAAGAATGGCCTTTTCACCCTCTCCCATGCTACCCTCAAATAAAAATCACTATCTATTTTCCTCTCTCCATCCTTTAAACCCTTTTTTTTCTAACATTTTGCGGAAATCCATAATCCGTTTCCTCGACGAAGACACTGGCGAGTGCCAGGCCGAGTGAAGTCACGAAGCTCAAGTATCAAAGGGTTAACCTTTCCTCGGATGCCACACTAAAAATCCCCCCCCCCCCGCCCTCCCTCCCGGATTCCTCTTCTCTCCAATTTCCCTCCCCTCCCCTTCC